>CM038224.1:113790300-114034797 GCA_021442155.1 Cymbidium sinense
GAGGGAATTTAAAAGACATATATATATATATATATATATATATATAGATTTAGGGTTTAGGGGTGTATTTTTTTCTTGCAAACTGAGCTCAGAGAGAGAGAGAAAGAGATTTCTCATTTCCTTTTTATGAAAGAATCATGAAGATGGAGAATGAAGGCCTTGAGGAAATAGCTGAGGATGTATTAAATAAAAATATATCGATAATTTTTCTCACATTATATATTTTTTTTGGTTTGTTAGTGTTATTCCTTGAAATTCATTTCCTACACTGTTTAGAGTTCTCTGCAAGAGGAATTTGCATATTTCGAGGGATTTTTGCATCTATACTCTCTGTACTCTTATGAGAGTACAGATGATTTTTTGAATATTTTTGTAGTTTAGGAGAGAATATATTCATTACATTCCATTAGAAGCAATTTTGTGGTTGTTTGGTTGATTTTTATGTGAGATTTCCATCTATACTCTCTATAATCTCGTACTCTCCTGAGAGTATAGAGCATTTTGGGTAGTTTTTTTTTCATTTTGTGTGTCATGTTTGGAGGAAATATGTTTATCACAATCCATCACAAAAAATTTGGAGGCTGTTTGGTGGTTTTTTAGTGTTATTCTGCATCTGTACCCTCTATACTCTCTTGAGAGTACAGATAATTTTGTAGACTTTTTTTTTTTCTCGGTTGTTCAGATTATATTCATTACATTATATTGGAAGCAATTTGGTGAGATGTTTGGATAGTTTCTGGGGATTTTTATATCTGTACTCTCTGTATTCTCCTGAGAGTACAGATCATTTTGGGTTATTTTTTTCACTTTCTGTGGCCTGTTTGGAGGGAATATGTTCATTACAATCTATGAGGAATAATTTGGAGGCTGTTTGGTTATTTTTTTAGTGTTATTTTGCATCTGTAGAGTCAGATAATTTTGGTCATTTTCTCCGGTTCTTGGACTTGTTGTTGAGATTATTTTCATTACATCATGTTCTCTATACTCTCATACTCTCTGTATTCTCAGATTCTTTGTACTCTCTGTACTCTCTCCACTGTCTCTCTCTTGAGGGTACAGAGCATTTTGGTCATTTTTTGTCTGTTTCTTTAGCCTGTTTGGAGGAAATATGTTCATTAGGCACAATTTGGAGGCTGTTTGGTTGATTTGTTAGTATTTTTTTATATCTGTACTCTCATGAGAGTACATATAATTTTTGGTCATGTTGTCCAGTTTCTTTGGCCTAGTTGTTGAGTACATTGGTTAGCAATTTGGCATTTGTTTGGTGGTTTAGGGATTTTGCATCTATACTCTCTGTACATTCCGTTCTGGCACCAGTAATGAAGTCATTGACATTTTACAAGGCTTCATCATCAATTCATTAGACTCTGAAATTCAAGACTCAATAGGCATGACCTCAATTCTCTTGTTGGGACATAGAGAAGCAACCTTTCTTTCGGGTGCATTCCTTTCACCCCTGAAGTTGCAGAATTGTAGGGATGCTAAGAGGGAGAAGGTCTTATGGAATATAGGTAATGTGCTATCATGAGGTCGTGAGGAAGCCCTTAAAGATCTTGAAGGTAAAACACAAAACAAAAGAAGCCTTATAGAAAGCAAAAGAAGCCTTACAGAAGCTTAAAGAACATCACTCAGGAAGTTGTGATAATATGGATGCTAAAATGGGGAGCTATCTTATGGCATAGAGGGAATGTGCTCTCTGAGGTTAGCACTGTGAGGAAGCCCTTAAAGAGCATCTTGAAGGTAAAAAAAATACAAAAGAAGCCTTCTGAACAAGAAGCGCCTCTCTATCTGTACTCTCTGTACTTTGTACTCTCTATACTCAGGGGTAACTTGAGATAATACTTTTTATGTTTCTATGATGATTTCTTTACTTGTTTGGAGACTGTTTGGTTGATTTTTTATTGTTATTTTACATATATACCCTTTATACTCTCTTGAAAATACAGATGATTTTGTGGGCATTTTTCCAGTTTTTTTGGACTGGTTGTTCAGATTATGTTCATTGCAATTCATCAGGAATAATTTGGAGGTTGTTTGGTTAGTTTTTTAGTGTTATTTTGCATCTATACTCTTTGTACTCTCAAGAGAGTACATATGATTTTGTGGTCATTTTTTCCTGTTTCTTTGGCTTGATTGTCCAGAGTCTATTCATTACATTATATTGGAAGCAATTTGGTGGCTATTTGGTTGGTTTAGTAGTGTTATTTTGTATCTATACTCTCTGTACTCTCTTCAGAGATGATTTTGTTTTTTTCTGTCTCTTTGTTGTTTGGATTATGGTCATTACTCCAGTGGAAGCAATGTGGCTATTTGGTTATGGTTTAGAAGTGTTATTTTGTATCTCTACTCTCTTGAGTACATATAATTTTGTGGACATTTTTCCAGTTTCTTTTTTTGGTTGTTGTATGTCATTACACTCTAGTGGAAGCAATTTGGTGGCTGTTTTGTTGGTTTAGAAGTGTTATTTTGCATCTGTATTCTCTGTACTCTCTTGAGAGTATAGATGATTTTCTGAATATTTTTTCTAGTTTCTTTGGTCTGGTTGTTCAGAGTTTGTTCATTACATTCCAGTGGAAGCAATTTGGTGGTTGTTTGGTTGATTTTTTAGTATTATTTTGCATATGTACTCTCTGCACTCTCTTGAGAGTACAGATGATTTTATGGACATTTTTTCTAGTTTCTTTGGCTTGGTTGTTGAGTGCATTCATTATATTCTAGTGGAAGCAATTTGGTGATTTGTTTGGTTAGTTTTAGTGTTATTTTGCATCTATTCTCTCTCTTGAGAGTACAGATGATTATGGACATTTTTCCATTTCTTTGGTGTTTAGTTTGTTCATTTTACATTGGAAGCAATTTAGTATTTGTTTGTTGGTTTAAGTGTTGCATATGTACTCTCTTGAGAATCTGAGATAATTATGGACATTTTTTCTAATTTCTTTGGCCTGGTTGTTCAGAGTTTGTTCATTACATTACATTGTTTGGACATTTTTTGCATCTGTACTCTCTGTATTTAGGACATTTTTTCCCTTTCTTTGGCCTGCTTGGAGGGACTTTGTGGAGCTACTTTACATGTCACATTTATGTGCTATTTTGTAGGGTGAATGCTCAATGAGCGATCGATGATGAAGTCGTGATGTCTAATGAACCAAATTTGGGAAAATTCTTGGCACCACTTGAGAAAAGAAAGCAGGCGTATACCTTTGTCGTGACTCGCACATCAAAGCAGCCGGTGTTGAAGGACCATATTATTGGGAAAACTCAAGAAATTGAAATCAAAAGATTTTTTATGTGCAAAAGTAGGTCGAAGAAATCAGCTCTAAACTTAACAAAATTCTAGATACAAGGACGGTTGTCCGCCATGATTAGATTCTCTATTGATTTGGAGGCGGATGGTTAAAATATATAGAAAATCATAATCATTCATTGGCAAAGCCGACCTACATCTTCTCGATCACACGATGCATTAGCGATGAAAAGGCTTCCATGTTGAAGACGAGGTAGAGCAAGCGATGCATTCATCTATCTAAGTGAGGAGGTTGGTGGTGTAGAATATTGGATTCACAAAAGAGATGCTTTCAATTTTATTGAAGAGAAAAGATCGAGGATTGAATGGTGATAGTAATTCATTAATATAATTTGTTGAAAAGGCAAGCAGCGGATGGGATGTTTGCATGGGATGTACAAGTTGATGAGTTAGATTGCTTAGTAAGTTTTTTTTGGAGCAATGGCATGTCTAGGATAGAATATGACTATTTTGGTGATGTGATAATTTTTGATACAAGCTATCGACTCAATAAATATAATCTTGTTTGTGCCCTCTTGTTGGAGTGAATCATCACTGGCAAAATGTGTTATTTGGAGTAGCCTTTTTATCAGAAGAGACGATTGAGTCATTCTCATGGCTATTCCAGACATTTTTTCGGTTGATGAGTGATAGACATCCTACAACAATATTCACTGATCAAGATCAGGCTATGACACGAGCTATCGAAATTGTATTACCGCATACTCATCATAGGTTGTGCCAATGGCATATTTCAAAGGAAGCTCCTTCCAAGGGTCACTGCTTTAATAGTAATAAGAGGGTATAAGGGCTATTTTATGCATGCATGAGCAAATGTGACTCAGAGGAATAGTTTGAGAAGCAGTGCGCCATGCTAGAAGAAGGCAATTTGCATGATCATCCTTGGCTATCTGAGCTTTATAAAATTAGATCCAAGTTGACCACTGCATTCAACAAAGACTCATTCTGTATGGGCATCTTGTCAACGCAACGTAGTGAGTCAATGAACAATGTATTTCATAGAATCTCTAAACCAACGAGTTTGCTCATAGATTGTTTCTTGGGGTTGGAGAAGGTTATGGAGATATGGCGCTGGAATGAACATGATGAAGACTTCAAGTGTAGCCAGTCATCGATTGTTCCTGTTGTTAAGACCAGTTCAATTCTAAAACAAGCTGCTATGTTTTATATAAGAAAGTTGTATACTATGTTTGAGGATGAATTTTTGCATGGAGTTGGAGGCCTATCAATAATGGATGTGACCATGGAGTATTTGGTGAAACTTAGAGAATAAAAATTCATCTAAAACATGGACTGTGCATTTCGATGGGACTACCCTAGATGTAACTTGTACTTGTAAGAAATTTGAAATGATGGGATTACTTTGTGCCCATTGTATCAGAGTTTTTAGTCAAAAAATGTAGTGCCATTCCAGATAAGTATCTTCTCATGTGATGGTCTACCAGAGCAAAGAGGATATTTACATCGATAGTGCATATAGAAAATTAAGAGATATCGATGTCACAGATGGAAATGCTACTGGCATTATTTTTCAGAATCACGTTAGTTGATATGCATATCAAATAAGTGTCAGGGCACAGGGTAATAATAGAGCTGAGGACTATATGCTTCAATCCTTAAAAAAACTATACGATGATGTCGACTCTATACTAAGTGATTCTCTTCTAGAGCAGCTAAGAAGAAGAAGTCAACCACATTAGATAAGGGAAAAGACATCAAAGGATCCAGTTAAGCAACGTCAAAGGGTGTTTCCAACGTAAGGATTAAGGGATATTGGGAGAGATCCAAGAAAGCCAAGAGTAATTCTCTATTTTCCTCTTAATTTATAGTATTTAAAACATTGCTGCTAATCTTGAAACCATCATATTTTTTGTTTGTTATAAACCAAAGTTCGGTGATAGTGTCGCAGAAGCGTGTTTCACCCACACACCTTTTCTGTTATGCGAGTATTTTTCGTACGCTGAATAACACATCGATCTTTGTTAAAATCATTAAGCGATGATGTTACCTCGAATTCAACTCGAGCTCAACAATCGGTCGGTCGGCAGGAACACTAAGTTGATGATGGATATTACAGAACACATTTCAATGCATGATATCATTTAGTTATGTGTTCTTTGACGGTGCAATCATTTCTGCAAAACTTTAGAGTCTCCAATATGACTTTCTTCTTGGCGACTTTATTACGACATACTATTATTATAAAATGCCCGTAAAGCTCTCTACTGTAGGAGAGTCAGAGTATATAACTTTGTAATCCTTAGGCGTAGCAACTAAATCTCTCATATTTTACCAAATTGTAGTATTTGATTGATGAGTCTACCTTGCTTACGAATGATTATATTTCGATGATATTTTAAGATAGGATAAATCTCGAAACTACTGATTTTATTTTAAAAAAATATAATACATCAATTCTTAATAGCACACATTTTATCTTCAAATATCTATTATTACTACTAAAAAATTCAATCTGTGTATTCCTCAATTATATTGGTGCCATATGTAATAATTATTAAAAGTGTTGATTAAATGGGACATATTTATCATGTGAGTACTTTCCATGCTATATATATATATATATATATATATATATATATATATATATATATATATATATATATATATATATATATATATATATATATATAATATTACCACCAATCAAACTCAGTTAATGTAAATTTTAGCTTCACCTTTTCATTTGATCTAAATTTAAAATATGATATAAATTCAGAAATGAGAGTATAGAGTCAAAGAAAGAGTACAAGTATAACGCTCGTAAAACTTATAAAAGGCAACCAAGGAGCATCCAACTTGCTTTACGGTTATAGTGAATAATTCCTCTTCGTCCTGCAAAGCAAAAGTGGAAATGTGAAAAAATAGATTGTTGAAAATAATAGAGAGTACAGAGAGTATAAAAGAGTACAGAGAGTACAGAGAGTATAAACATGCAAAACTGCTTAGAAAACTCATAAAAAAGGCAACCCAGTAGCATCCAACTTGCTATAAGGTTATAGTGAATAATTCCTCTTCGTCCAGCAGTTTGGAAACTTAAATGCCATGGATTTCTTGATTAGTAGGAAGCACATTATATATTCTTAATAATAGAATCAAAGGAAAAGAAAATAAGTTCACACTTCTCCAAATTAAGAAATTTATGACTTTATGTCCTTTGTTTGGTTGAACTAACAAATTAGATTTTTAAAAATTGATTATACAGCTCTCAATTTGGGTTTAAAATAATATTGATCTAATATAATATAGCAGCAAAGTCATTTATATCATTATTAAAAAATTTGATGGATCTAAAATAGTTTATTTTTGTCAAAATACAAATTCTGTAAGAAACTTACTTGGTTACACAATGTAAAAGAAAGAGCAATGAATCATATCGAATCCAATTCCACTGATATAAAACAAGTTAAAACTCCCAAGTAACCAAGTGCATGGTTCATTATGATCTAAGCTTTCAATTCTATATTTTTCTCAATAGGAAAAATTCCAAATATTTTGCATTATGATCTAAGCTTTCACTTCTATAGACGAGATGAGGAATAATAAAAGATCCAAATTGCTGCACAGATAATATTGAAAAAAAAAATATTTCCTACTTATCAACCAACTTGTTGCAGGTGTTCTCTGGCCAATAATATTGAAAAAAAATTGAAATACCCTGTACAATTATTTCCTACTTATCAAACTTTAAATGTACTATTCTTAGCTTGGCTTTTTCATTCCCAAACAAAAGATAGTGTAAGAGAACTCGGCCCTAAAGCAATTCATCTTCTTAGGCCAATCTTGGTGGTCAGCCCAGTTAAGTGGGGATTTCCTAATTGCTGCCTCCATGTACTTGCAGACAAACATCTCGCAATCAACACTATTATCTTGGGTGTACCCCCATTTGATTGGCCATTTTGTGGGATCGCCACAAAAGACGGCGACATCTTCAACAAGTAATTTGATCTGAAAAATAAGAAGTATAGTCAATAAGGGGGGCTAAAAAAACCAGTTTACAGAAACCAAATTGAAAATAACTCTTATAATCTCTAGAAGAATGGCCTTATGGGTTGGTTTTGGTAATGAGTCATAAAAATACCAAAGCTTAATATGCCCAACGAGTGTCAGTCGATTATCTATAATTGGAAGTAAGAATAGCTCAGTCCTTGACACACTGTTTGCAGTGACATGCTGGATGAACATTTTGCTTTCCTTGTGTAGGTCATATTTTGCATAGCTCTATAAGAAAAGAAGAGAATCTTTAAAAATTATAGTTTTCATCTATAGAAATAATGATTGAATTGTAATACCCAGCATATTTGTGGGGTAACTTACCCAGTACAAGCATGAGATGTACAACTAGAGAACATACATCCCCGGACAGACCGAGTACTCCTCGGCCAATAAGAAGGCGAAGGCATCAATGTGTGCATCCGAGATATTGATCAAGAACTCATCGATCGCCATCGGTCAATAATGATATTCCCGAATCGTATCACCCTGCAAGTGATAAATATTTTAAAGTGATCTTAATTAAATGAATATGTTATTTTATGTATGAAGGAGGATTGCTGACTTACTTGTCACCGAATGGGAGCATGGCGTGTCAATAAGATGGAGCTCGCTTACAAAGCTGGATGAGAGCTCAACAAAATGATGTGCCTCTGGCGCTACAACAAAATTACACGATGGTTAGTGATGAAGAGCTAGATTCACTATGAATTAAGGATCGATCAGATGATTCATACCTCCGGCTCCTCCACCACGATAGCGATCTGTGGTGTCGACCTTTACTGGCTCATCTTTGTCAACCTATAAAAAAATTTAGTGAAATCTATTTCTATTATCTCACATTTAAAAGAAAGTAACTTAATACCTCTGCTGTCGACTTCTCATCTTGAGTGGAGGCCACCACATCACTTATTCTTGCTCGTGACTTCCTGTAAGTGTGTGTGAAGGGGGAACTAACAGCTTTTCTCTTCCTTATCTGTCGAGCTTTCACACCACACTCAATGTTTTCGATTAAAGGTTTCGGAGCATCTTCATGTGCATTGGAGGCCTCCACAATAGCTTCCCCTATGGTAGACTCAACAGGGGCTTCCCTAGTGAAGGATACCTCAGGGGCTTCCTAAGTGGAAGTATCCACAGGGGCAGTAGCTTCCCAAGTGGAAGTATCTACACGGGCAGCAGCTTCCCAAGTGGAAGTATCCACATAAGCAGCAGCTGTAGTTGCCTCCACAGGGATGGTAGGACCCCGCTGCCCAGCAAGAACCTCCTCGATAGCAGTAACCCACAAATCAATCCCATCCATTCTCTCTGCCATTGTTTCTTGAAAATAAGATACTATATCTTTCAAGTCCCTAAAACCTGCAAGTATCCTCTCCACCGCAGCCTTAGAGGGGGGTAGTAGCGGAGCTAGATACCTGGATGGGGAGAATATCGAGGAGAGACATATGAGATTCAATGGGCTTCGGTGGACTTAGAATGGGACTGCTATTGGGCTCAACATGCATGTTGGGCAGGAGAAAATGATTCAAGGAGCCAGGTCTCCTCTTCTGATATGTCCTCAAATGGAAGGCAGACCTGTGTTAAACCGATAAGAAAATGTGATGATTACAACATAAATAAATACATAATTATAAGAACTAAGTGATATTATTATACGTCACCTGGTGTCCTCCTAAACCAGTGAAGGCTTCATCTGGAAACTTTACTTTCAGCCATCACAGCATACATGGCTTTGCAAATGGAGATGGTAGCCTCATGATGCATATGTGCTCAGCGGCCTAGATCTACAATTAATATTTATGTAAGTTAACTTCAATGCATCAAATAATACATAACCGAAGATATAAAATATACCATAAGAAGAGTGACAAATCCACTCATGTACCCGGGTGTCATCTGGGTATGAATCTTTGATGTAATATCATCAAATTGTGAAACTAAGAAAGCCCAAATGGCCTCTGCCCAATTGTATTCAACAAATTTATCTATGTCATTGGCATAGGCAATGAATTTTGATGCCACCCTATAGTTGTGATATACAAAAAAAAGATTTGATAGCAAAAAATGTATGTACTTTACAAAGCGTGCCAGCAATAAGCGATCATGCACAAGCATAATCTTATAGTCCTGAACTGAGCTGCGGTGGGATTTTACATAAGACCTTCACCCCTCTGTTTGGCATCTCTACAATTACTGCAACTTCATCGGGGGTGAAAGGAATGCATTGCCCACCCAGAAAGAAAGCTTGCTTCTCTATCTCCCAAAAAGACAGGAATGAGGTAATGGCTATTGAGTCTTATTGAATTCCGTGGAGTGTAATGAATTGATGCAGATGAAGCCTCTTTAAAATATCAATGACTTCATCAGTAAATCATGCTACAATATTATTTAACACCGTTCTAACAGTGGTAGGCCTGCATCTCAAAGTTATCCTTTTCCCATTGTAAACTTCAAAATGAAAAGTGAGATAATAAACATAATCTGAACAACCGTAAAGCGAAAAATGTCCAAAATCATCTACTCTCAAGAGAGTAAGAATCAATCTGAAAATAACTACTAAAAAGCGACACCAAATTGCTTCCACCTGGAATGTAGCAACATAATCAACAAGCCAAAGATACAAGAAAAAATGTCCACAAAATTATCTGTACTCTCAGAGAGAGAGTACAGATGCAAAATAATACTTCTAAACTAACCAACATCCCACAAAATTGCTTCTACTTGAATGTAATGAACATAATCTGAACAACTAGGCCAAAGAAACAGAAAAAAAATGTCCACAAAATCATTTGTATTCTGAAGAGAGTACAGAGAGTACAGATGTAAAATAACACTACTAAACCAACCAAACAACCACCAAATTGCTTCCACTAGAATGTAATGAATATAATCTGACAATCAGGACAAATAAATTAGAAAAAATGTCCACAAAATTATCTGTACTCTCAAGAGAGTATAGAGAGTACAGATGCAAAATAATACTAAAAAACCAACCAAACAACCTCTGAATTGTTCCTGATGAATTACAATATACATAATCTAAACAACCAGGCCAAAGAAACTAGAAAAAATATCCACAAAATCATCTATACTCTCAAGAGAGTACAGAGAGTACAGATGCAAAATAATACTAAAAAACTAACCAAACAACCTCCAAATTATTCCTGATGAATTGTAATGAACATAATCTGAACAACCAGGCCAAAGAAATAAAAAAATATCCACACAAAATCATCGTACTCTCGAGAGTACTGAGAGATGATGCAATAATACTTAAAAACCAATCAAATAGCCACCAAATTGTCTCCACTGGAATGTAATGAACAGACTCTGAACAACCAGGCCAAAGAATATGGAAAAAATGTTCACAAAATTATCTATACTCTCAAGAGAGTACAGAGAGTACAGATGCAAAATAACACTAAAAACTAACCAAACAGCCTCCAAATTATTCCTGATGAATTACAATGAACATAATCTGAACAACCAGGCCAAAAAAATAGGAAAAAATGTCCACAAAATTATCTGTACTCTCAAGAGAGTACAGAGAGTATTGATGCAAAATAACAACAAAAACCTAACCAAACAACCACCAAATTGTCTCCACTGGAATGTAATGAACAGACTTTGAACAACCAGGCCAAAGAAACTGAAAAAAATATTCACAAAATTATTTGTACTCTCAAGAGAGTACAGAGAGTACAAATACAAAATAATAATAAAAAACTAACCAAACAGCCACCAAATTGCTTCCAATGTAATGTAATGAATATAATCTGAACAACCAGGCCAAAAAAATTAGAAAAAATATCAACAAAATTATCTGTACTCTCTTGAGAGTATAGAGAGTACAGATGTAAAATAATGCTACTAAATCAACCAAACAGCCACCAAATTACTTCCACTAGAATGTAATGAACATAATCTAGACAACCAGACCAAAAAAATTAGAAAAAATGTCCACAAAATCATCTGTACTCTCAAGAAAGTATAGAGAGTACAGATGCAAAATAACATTAAAAAACTAACCAAACAGCCTCCAAATTATTCCTGATGAATTGCAATGAACATAATCTGAACAACCAGGCCAAAGAAATAGGAAAAAATTTCACAAAATCATTTGTACTCTCAAGAGAGTACAGAGAGTACAAATACAAAATAACACTAAAAAAACTAACCAAACAATCACCAAATTGCTTCCACTGGAATATAATGAACAGGCTCTGAACAACGAGGCCAAAGAAATAGGAAAAAATATCCACAAAATCATCTGTACTCTCAAGAGAGTACAGAGAGTACATATGTAAATTAACACTTAAAAACCAACCAAACAGCCTCCAAATTATTCCTGATGAATTGCAATGAACATAATATGAACAACCAGGCCAAAGAAACAAGAAAAAATATCCACAAAATCATCTGTACTCTTAAGAGAGTACACAGAGTATAGATGCAAAATAACACTAAAAAACTAATCAAACAGCCTCCAAATTATTCCTGATGAATTGCAATGAACATAATCTAAATAACCAGGCCAAAGAAATAGAAAAATGTCTACAAAATCATCAGACTCAAGAGAGTCTGAGAGTATAGATCTGAAATAACACTAAAAAAACAACAAAACACCAAATTATTCCCTGAATGTAATGAACAGACTCTGAATAACCAGGCCAAAAAAACTGGAAAAAATGTCCACAAAATTATTTGTACTCTCAAGAGAGTACAGAGAGTACAAATACAAAATAACACTAAAAAACTAACCAAATAGCCTTCAAATTATTCCTGATGAATTGGAATGAACATAATCTGAACAACTAGGCCAAAGAAATAGGAAAAAATGTCCACAAAATCATCTGTACTCTCAAGAGAGTACAGAGAGTACTATATAAAATAACACTAAAACTAACCAAACACCACCAAATTGCTTCCAGAATGTGAACACTTTGGCTTGAAAGCAAAAAATGTCCAAAATCATCTACTCTCAAGTCTGAGAGATACAAAATAAAACTAAAAATCAACAAACACCTCCAAATTTATTCATGAATTGCAATGAACATAATCACAACAAAGGCCAAAGAAACAAAAAATATTCATAAAATCATCACTCTCGAGAATGAGTACTGATGCAAAAATAACATTAAAACCCAACCAAACTCACCAAATTACGATGTAATGACACTGTACAACCATGCCAAAGAAACTGGAAAAAATATCCACAAAATCATCTGTACTCTCAAGAGAGTATAGAGAGTACATATGCAAAATAACACTAAAAAACTAATCAAACAGCCTCCAAATTATTCCTGGTGAATTGCAATGAACATAATCTGAACAAACAGGTCAAAGAAATAGGAAAAAATGTCAACAAAATCATATGTACTCTCAAGAGAGTACAGAGAGTACAGATGTAAAATAACACTAAAAAATCAATCAAACAGCAACCAAATTGCTTCCACTGGAATGTAATGAACAAACTGTAAACAAACATGCCAAAGAAATTGGAAAAAATATCCACAAAATCATCTGTACTCTCAAGAGAGTACAAAGAGTATAAATACAAAATAACACTAAAAAACTAACCAAATAGCCTCCAAATTATTCCTGATGAATGCAATGAACATAATCGAACAACCTGAAAGAAATAGAAAAAATATCCACAAATCATCTCAGACTCTCGAGAGTACAAAGTCTGGCAAAATAACACTAAAAACTAACCTACCAAATTGCTTCCAATATAATGTAATGAACATAATTTGAACAACCAGGCCAAAGAAACTAAAAAAAAATATCCACAAAATTATCTGTACTCTCTTGAGAGTACAGAGAGTACAGATACAAAATAACACTACTAAACCAACCAAACAGCCACCAAATTGCTTCCAATGAAATATAATGAACATAATCTGAACAACTAGGCCAAAAAAAACTGAAAAAAATATCTACAAAATTATTTATACTCTCAAGAGAGTACAGATGCAAAATAACACTTCTAAACCAACCAACATCCACCAAATTGCTTCCACTGGAATGTAATGAACATAATTTGAATAACCAGGCCAAAGAAACAGGAAAAAATGTCCAAAATCATCGTACTCAAGAGAGTCTGAGAAATAGATGTAAATAACACTAAAGCCAACCAAATTACTTCCAATATAATGTAATGAAATCGACAACCGTGCCAAAGAAATAGGAAAAATGATCAAAATTATCTCTCTTGAGTATAGAATCTGATGCAAAATAACACTAAAAAACTAATCAAACAGCCTCCAAATTATTCCTGATGAATTACAATGAATATAATCTAAACAACCAGGTCAAAGAAACTAAAAAAAATATCCACAAAATCATCTCTACTCTCAAGAGAGTACAGTCTGAGATGTAAAATAACACTAAACTAACAACATCTCCAAATTATTCCTGATGAATTACGATGAACATAATCTGAACAACCAGGTCAAAGAAACAACAAAAAATATCCACAAAATTATATGTGGTCTCAAGAGAGTATAGAGAGTACAGATGCAAAATAACACTAAAAAACTAACCAAACAGCCACCAAATTGTCTCCACTAAAATGTAATGAATATACTCTGAAAAACCAGGCCAAAGAAACTGGAAAAAATGTTCAAAATCATCAGACTCTCGAGAGAAGAGTCTGATCTAAAATAACACTAAAAAAACTAACCAAATAGCCTCCAAATTGCTCCTGATGGATTGTAATGAACAAATTTCCTCCAAACAGGCCAAAGAAACAAGAAAGAAATGACCAAAATGCTCAGATCTCGAGAGTATGAGAGTCAGAATCTGCCAGAATTTTAATTCCATCGATTGAACATACTATCATCTCTAATCAGGCCACATAATTCATCTTGAAACATGACCAAATATCCTATCATGTGATATACTAAACATTTCACAAGGCTAATCAGTTCAAAAATTTGAAAATAACGGTAAGTATCATCTTGATAGTACAGAGAGTACACATGCAAAACATCTCCAAAAACTACTAAAATACATCCCGTTCATTTAACCCTAAACTCAAATGTTCTAAAATGTTCACATACTGGATGGTGAGCAGAATAGAGAAAATCCTAAATTCATTAAAGTTTAGAAACATAGGTGTAAATACCTCATATAGTCCCCTATAATATCTCAATAGAAGTTATTCGCAAGACTCGTTCAAACCACTGAGCGAAGGCCGGACGTTCGCCGATCGAGAGCGGGAGCGAAATAGAAAGAAAACCTAAAGCGTCATACAAGGGAGGAATGTCGAATGGCCTTCGTCTGTTTTTCTTCTCCCACTTTGAACGGCGGGCGGGCGGCAGCCAGATAAGCCGATTGCGTTAGTCGATTCTGGCCGTTGCCGCTAAAGCGGAAAAAAAGCTAGACACCGTCGGGCCAGATTGAGTCCGCATAAAGCTACGTCGGACTCGGACGTAATATTTTCTCCACGCGCTTGTTAGCAAATCTCCATAACCGTCATTCTTATTCTTACAACTGTCTACTCTTTTCTCAAATACACAATAGATCATTTAAGCACACCTTCTTCTCTTACACCTACCTTATCGTTTCTCTTTCTCTTCTTTTGAAATTTGCACTCCTTGTCGTTGCCATACAACACACGTAGCGGTCTACGTTCAAGCACCGCATCCCTCTTCTCTTTCAACTACGATCCTGAACTTCCCTAAATCACTTCTTATCTCATTATCCTCTCACTATATTCTTTACTTACAAAATAGAAAACAAAACTAAAATTTTTAAATCATCATTCCACTAACTTGCAAATTATCTTTGTCAACAGTCTCACATAAAGGTATAAAAATGAAGAATATGTAAAAATGAAAGCACTCATTTGTGTTATTTCAATACAAAGGAGAAAACTTGGTTTTAAGTATCACTTTGTGTTGTTCTAACATAGCGGGAAAAACCTACTTTAAGTACCAAATTATGTTGTTCCAATAAAATGAGAAAATTTGATAGAGTTAAGTATTTTTCGTGTTATTTCAATGGGATGGGGAAAGCTTAGAAGTATGATAGGTTTGGAGTTATTTGATCGTGGTGTCACTTGACACAAATTGAACATGCCTTTTTAGGCATGACAGACAAGTCAAAACATATCCAATATAACCCCCTATATGAGAATAGTACTGAGATGCTATCAAAATTTTGAAATAAAATCAAATTTGAAAAAAAGCAAAATCAAGATTTTAAAAGAATAAAAGATGGTGGCTTAAACAAAGAAAAAAAAAAGCATCATAATGTTGACCTATAAATAATTTCCATTAGGCTTAGTCGCACACATATATTGAAATTTAGCAAGAGTTAAATGCGACGACAAGCTAATTAGAATTGAAACATCTCGATCGCGATCAAAATTGATCGAGATATCCTCCGATCGTGAAATCGACTGCACCAATGCGTTCAAAATATCAAAATCAATTAAAATCGATATTTCACATCGATCAATTACCATTTGATGAAGGAAAATAAATAGAATAGATAATTTCGCATATATTGAAGTCGGGAGGAGGCCTCGATGTTATCCGAACGACCTTCTTTTGCGAAACGGATTACACCATTATCGTCGAAATAGAGAAATCTATCAGATGAGATATGTCATGATCGATTCGGTTGAGTGCGGTGTAAATGACAATCCGCGAAATGCAGCAACGCAAGAATTAAGCTCAAATATGTCACGATCGACTTCAATATTGCTCAGGTATTCTTCGATTATGGAATGGACTACGCCATTGAACTGATAACATCAAATTCTCCTAGAAATGACACCATATTATATGGGTTTAGTTCCGCCAAAAAAATGTGTATGAATTTCAATGCGTTCAAGCCATACTAAAATAGAAAAAAAAATCTGAGATATTTATTTAAATCTGATTTAACACTATTTAATAGTTGATTAGCTTCATTATTAATTTAAAATTCATCCATATATATTGCATAATTAATTGAGTGAAATTTTCCTTTCCTAAATTGTCATAATCCCGTTCAAATAACTTTGAAATCCCGCGTGACTTCAAAAGAAAATTAATTAATCAACAATTAGGACCCTGTTCGAAGCATAACCGACTCCCTCCCGCTATTCATCCGGTCGGCTCCCTGGTCTCTCGACTAGAGGTTGCACGAAATCCTACCGGTCTTCTCAAAACCGTGTACAGAATCCCGTCGATCCAGGCATAGCCGCTTTCAGCTCATCCGTGAACCGGGAATTCATCCCGTCGCATTGTAGCACTGAACGAAACCCTTTCTCCCGTTCATCTGCTCCCCAATCAAGATTCCCATCCGTTCAAACCCAACCACCGGAAGCTATTCCGTAACTATCAAGACCCAACGCAAGAGTTGTGCTGTTTAGATAAAAGAATCTTATCTCTATCATGATATCGAACAGTCACTCTACTATTTGATAAAATAAAAAATAAAAAAAGAAGAAAATTCTATAAGATTTAGAGTAATCATTTTATTGATTAGTTAAACTAAATCCTACTCATAATTTATCACCAATCAATCATAAGATAAATCAAACTTTAGAATTTGTTAAGTTCAAGGTTTTTATCTTTGATTGCTTCATGTCTTATTCTTTCACAGCTACTTAAACATCCCATCTAAAGAAAAAAAAAAAAGGCAAACTAGGGGTATCATTTAACATATTTTCATGGAGATGATAATTTTTATACTCGTCTCTCTTGACATAATGAGGAAGGAAGATGACTTCCGATCTCCAAAATAAGTATCAGTGCACATCTTTTTTAATATGATAGGAAAATATGTGTTTATTTGCAGGTACATTTACTCACACACGCTTTTCTTGAAGTGATGAGGAAATATGTGATTTTTTTTTTGTAAGTTCAAAGCCATATTTTTTCTTCAGTAGGATGACGTTCGATATGTTTAAACCACAATAAACTTTCTTGGCGTATGTGGATAACTCAACAAAATAGCTCCCTAAATGGGGACGACGCCAAGATGTTGTCGAAATCTTTTTGAATTTTCACACCAACAAATACACCTTAATAAAAAATCAACTATAAATATATAATTGATAATTAAATTGACATTACAGGTATAGAAATACCCCTACACATCTTTTTTGACATGACGGAGAAAATTTTATTTTATGCAAGAACTTCAAAAACACATACATGTCTTTCTTTGCGTATTCAACTGTGGTATTTACATCACTCATACATGACTTTCTTGGCATGGTGGTCAGGCCCAGCATACCCGAACTATCCCTATATGCAGGGATAATGTTAGAATACTGTTGAAATTTTGTCTAAATTTTGCATTCGTACAAAACTTAAGAAAAATAAATACCACTATTTGAATTATATATATTTAATTTGATACTAAATAGATATGAATTACAAATGAAAATGAATTTGAAACAGATTTGAATGAAATTCAAAAGATGATTTTATGAAATTTATAATTAGCCAAATGTAAATGAATTCTTAAGCTCATGATTGAGAATTAAAATGATTTTCGAGATGAACATGAGATGAATGTAGAGATTTGATATATTATAGATGAATTTGAAAGTTATACTTCAAACAAATAAATAGTGATTGAACTAAAATAGATCCATGAGATTTGAAATGAAATTTGAATTTCATTGATATATGTGAATTAACCTTGTGACGTTTTGCTTCAAATGATTTTAAAGAGAGATTCGATTGAATTATTACAAGCTTATAATAAGATTAAAATATAGATTTCAAGCGCAGAATTCAAATGAGATTTGTAGGTGATCTCAATAGAATTCATTTGAATCTGAAAATCCTGACTTCGAACAAAAGATCAAAGGGAAACAACTTACAAATAAATTTACATTAGGCCCTATAAGTTGGTTTGCAAATGAGAGTGTTGACCCTCGGTCGCATGACCCGAGCCGAAGGAGCACGTCGACAAAATCCGCGAGCTTCCCCTCCTCTCTCTCGTTTCAATCAAACCTCCTTCATCGTTCCCTATGCTTCTTTAAACCGAAACCGACTCCGCAATGGTAAATCGTCTTCCTTAAAATTGATTGGTTGGATTTAAGAAATCCGAAAATCTCTCGCTCTATCACCCCAAATAACCCCTCTTTCGTTCTCTATTTTTTCGCTCAATCTATGTGTCACAAGCTTAGCATTCTCCTAATTTCCTTCTTCATACTCTCATTATATCCTAAAATTATGAAATCGAATTATTTATTGTTGTTGTTGGTTATGAATGTAAATAAATAGATGTGAAATATATATATCTTCTCTCATGCATGTTTAAATCCTCTTCATGCTCATTGAGGACATGGTGATAAAAATTAAGCTAAATGGTCCAAAAGAACCTCTTTCGCTATTTCGTTAACTGCAAAACCTAATTTTAATCCATCTTCTTATCTTTGTCAAATTTGGTGTTTTGGACTTAGAAAGAAGAGGAGGATATATATCTATGTTGAAGGCCTCTTATGTTTGTTAGATGATAGAGAAAATCTATGTACAGCTTATACCATGCTCATTAGACGTGTGTATGCCAAAAATAGTTGATGTAGAAATAGATGATGAATATCAAATCGTCAAAATTTGATTGAAATTTGGGACTTAAGCAAATTTAAATGAAAAATCGTCTAACCTCAAATTAAATTAAAAAAATATAATAAATACAAAAGTAAACGTCAAGCCAAAGAAAAGAAGAGGAAGAGCGCTTACAAAATATTTTAAGCACATAGATATGAAACTTGATCTAGAGTTGAGGATAAATTCATATTGGATTTGAAGTCCTTTTTATGTGAACAATTCATATTTAATATCAAATAAATTATATTTAATATCAAATAAAGTAAAGATCTCAATTGAATATTAAATGATAAATGATTGGAAGTAAGTCTAAATATCCAATTCCAAATTGAGAATAAAGTGTGCAAGAAATTTAGTAACTTTCTTACAGGCACAAGTTCAATTAGGCAACACATGAACAATCATGAATGTGGCCTTTAAAAGGGTCATTTGGATCTTGTAGTTGAAATCATTTGAAATGAGAATTATGATATATCAGTGCCTATCTTTAAAATTAAAGGTATTTAAATAAAGTTCACAAATCACTTTTAGCTAACTAGCTCATCAATAAGCATATAAAAAGTCTTTCAATAATCGCACAAGTTGCACTACATGATATATTGAGTGAATCAAAAGCAACTCATACAATTTGAATCATTTGTGGTGGTGAACTCAATGTTATGATATAAGATCAACTCTTTTGGGCTAGAATAAAAGTTAAAAGTGATGAATTGGTAAAGATTTGAAAGTTCTTTAATTATTACAAGCCAAATGATGTGTGAGAATTGGAACATTCAATAAGCAAGCTAAGTGCAAGCAATGTTTTGAATTACAACAAAAATAAATACGCCACCGGATCTGCAACTCTTCGTACAAGAAGACAGATGGCGATGCTAAATTAAATTCTCCATAAATTATGGAGCTTCTTGCAATCCAAAAATTAAAGAATTTTATTCTAATTATAATTTTCAAAATTGATGATTTCATTAATTAGATGAAATTATCTAAGCTATAAATGCTTACATGTGCTTAGACATGGAAATTCAGAGTATAAATTTTAATGTCTAAAAAGGCTGTGCAGGTTAAGTTGGAATTAAGTAAAAATATGAAATTAAATCTCATAGTTTGGAACTAAAATTATCTGAATCATTAAATACCTACATGGGCCAAGACACTACGTTGAATGCTTAAACTTAGTGTATGAGGATGATGCTAGGGTTGCTTTCCGATTTGGTTTTAAGATCGGGTCGGGTTAACAAAACCTAAAGATCTAATTATTATAAGAATTTCAATTTATTAAAACATCTGAGAAGTTAATTCTGTCATATGACAATAGATCTGATTCTTTATTATTAAACTAATAGAGTCGACATGATTTTGAACAATAAATTAAATGATCAAATAGTACATCTATCCTGATGATGACTGTGTTGAATAGTGATTTCAACCGGAGGGGATACTCCCATCAAAATGTGATTCTAATTTTAAATCAAATTAACTCAAATTAAGTATCAATCTAAAAATGTTTAAATAAAAATCAATTTCTAAAAATTTAAAGTTAAAATCCAACCCACCTTCCGCAATTATTTATTGGAGGTGACAAATTAAGAAAACTCTAGCTCACAAAAGAGCCAATGTCAAATCAAGTGTTTATTATATTCACTCTCAATCAATCTCCAAGGATGTGGCCTATATCCTTTGAATGTGCTTGGCTAATTCCACATATAGTTAAGACCAGTCCTCATCGGTAGTTCTTCGTAAATGGAATCATTATATTACGATCACAATCGTAACCCGTATGCTCTCCAATGGCTCTGCCCTTTGAGTTGTGAATCATAGGGTAGACCTGATAGGGCAAAAAACTTTTTTATCGTAAGGTACTTAAGCTGTCTCCTTGACAAACACCACCCCAAGTCTACAAAATTTCTTGGGATGTAACCCATGTGTTCGATAAGGATCCTTCGGTCAAGTTGCACTATCTCCTCGACTAAGTAGACTAAGGATCACCGACGCCTGATGAACCATGAGATCTAGATCGGGCACGTCATCATTCCCCCAACCATCTGCTTTAAGTTAAAATGATGAATTTCATAATCTTAAATTTTAAACTCCACATGCTACTACTATATGCTACGTATTCAACGATCTAATGACTAGCCTTAATCGAAAGTTCTCTCTCAGTATTGAGAGGGGTAAGTAACTATTGGTTCTTGCGCCTATAGGAAATCTGGAACCAGATCTAAAGTCCTCATAAAATGAGGGCAAAATCTCTCGGTAGTGTGTTATCTACTATTCCATCTGCATTCTGAAAATCTTACCGACCTAAATCATACTCTCTTCAATGTGAGAGGTCGGTGGAAAATTTTTGGAGCCTACTCTGTTGGGGATATGTTTCTCTTTCCATCTTTAGCTAGTAGAATTTGAGCTATAGCAGTTGAGGAGCATCATAAAAATTGAAATTTAAAATCAATCATTAATGAAATTAAATTTAAATCTAAGCTAATCATGTCCTTATGAATAATCTGCTTATTTTTTTATCGATAGATCTTGATACAGTTAATCATCATGGGATCGCGAAGCCAACTTTCGTCTAGTTAATACTATAATCAATATTGAAGATACTGGAGTTAACATCCAATTTGGTAGTGTAGACTTCTTAGTTATCGCTGTAAATAATCCTCTACCTGAAGCACCTATATATTGTACACACCAACCTGTGCAGGGGAGGAGGACAACTGGAATGGTCGCTACCGCTACCGAGGTTTCTTAAAAAAGAACTTTTGTATTTGAAAGATTGGATTATTCTGAGGTGCCAGTCATGAAAAGAATTGTCACTGGGTAGAAAGTTTCAGTCATGCCTATGAATGTGACCACTCTGCCAGTTGAAACTTTTGATGCTGAAGCCTCCTCTTACGAGGAAAACGAGTATAAGATAAAGAGAAGAAATATTGAACTATGAGAGCCGGTTCTCAATCACTAGCCATGCGACCACTTGATGTCGAGTGAGTGTCACTCACAACAAGTTTGAAAAATCTCAAGTGGGTGAAAAATGAACACTCTAATGTTGATGTCAAATAATCATTTTGGGAACACGACAAGCTATAAGCCCGTAAAGGAGGCATCCCGAGACTTTGTCCTCTAAAGTACACATGGTACTAAAAGTTATCAATGAGAAGGGTCTTATGAAGAAAAAGTATCAATGCTTGGTAATCACAGAAAATGAGAAAGCTTCAATAAAGAGGCTACTCTCAATGGGTGAACATCGAGCAACACACAACCGCGTGTTCAAATCCAAACCGAAAGGTCCCGCAAAAGAAAAATAAATATGGAGACCGAAGCCTCGAGAAGAAGTAGCGATATAGAATCTCCTTTATTTAGAAGCAAGCTAACCCAGAGACAACAGAGAAAGAGAAATGCTAAACTGCGTGCTTAACAGTCATTGTTCAAGTAAAAAATTATACAATCAGCTATAGAACAAGAAGCAAGTGTTTCAACCCATAATAGGTTTGACAGCCTGAGATAGGTAAAGCAGAACAACTCTACTAGTAAAACCAAACAGTCCCTCTGGACTCGATAACATTAGGTTCTAGCTTCTCCAGTGAGAAAACTTGAAACTATTTGCAAGAGTGCATTGGGTCCTCAAAGTTGTTAA
Source organism: Cymbidium sinense (assembly GCA_021442155.1). Classification (NCBI taxonomy): domain Eukaryota; kingdom Viridiplantae; phylum Streptophyta; class Magnoliopsida; order Asparagales; family Orchidaceae; genus Cymbidium; species Cymbidium sinense. Next base: position 113,812,808 of record CM038224.1, read on the forward strand.
GGAGAAATGATTGCTAAAAATAAAATATCAAAGTTGTGTCATCATGGAGGTTAGAGTTACACCTCTAAGGAGATCTCCTCCTACAATCCCAGCAAGACGTAAACTAATTCAAGTCCCACATGATAAGCATCGAGGCATGACACTTGGACCACAGGTCTAAGAATCTGCCATCAAAGATCCTGGAAAAAAGGTAAACAAATTTGGAGGCTAGAACCTTGAAATGAAACAGCCTTAAAAAAGACAACAACGTGATATCTAGACTGCACTCCCACAAAATCCACTCCTTATGCGCTAGTATTTGGAGCTGAAGTAGTCTTACCACGTAAAGTTGAACTACATTCACTCCGAGTAGCCATTCAACATGATCTTACCTAAGGTGAGAATGTCTGTCTACGGATGGAAGAGCTTGATACGCTTGACGAGGTCAGACTTCAAGCTCAACAAAATTTAGAAGTCTATCGAGCGAGGATGTCCAAAGCATTCAATTATACAGTGCATCCTCAAACTTTTCGAGAAGGAGAAATGGTCATGGTGTTGAGAAGACCAATTAATCCTCTCCTCAAAATAGGCAATAAATTTGAGCCTAATTGAAGAGGGCCCTTCTCCATTGAAAATGTATCTTAGGGTGGAGCCTACCAGCCAATCAATGGTCAATATTTGAAATAATATTACATATAAAAATGTAATCACAAGAATGCATTTGACCATACTGCGTGGCCTCAAACATTCCAAAAGGGGGAATTGATCTTGGTGCTGAGAAGACTAATTATTACTAATAAAAAATTTGGTGACAAATTTGAGCCTAATTGGGATGTCTCTTTTGTCTTTGAAAAAGTGTATCAAGGAGGGGCATACCAACTCATTGACTTAAAGGGTGAAAGATCAATGCCACCAATTAATGGCCGATACCTAAAAAAGTATTATATATGATAAATATATTCTTAATGTACAATAGAAATCCCCCTATAAAATAAGGGGTATTTTTTAGTATATTTATTCAGGTTGACATCATGTTTTATGCCGAGATCCCTAAATAAATATACTTGCTCAAGATAAAAAAAATTTTCCTTGAAAATTTTCCTATTACACAGGGGGTATTTTTAGATTTCTATATATAGTTGAAATCAATGTTACATGTTAAAGCCTTCTTAAGATCAAATATATCAACCCAAATATTGATATATTTTCTTAAATTATTATAGAGCTCTTTCAAAGTACTTTAGAATTCCCCCTACAAGGTAGGGGCCTTTTTATTTTATGTTAATTTTATATATGGTTGACATTATGCTATAAGATGAGATCCTCCAATACATTCTAATTTGTGTTGATATCAAACTTTACGTCAAATTCCTTGAATTTATCTATAATTATTATTGTTAAAGTTGTAGGTTCTTGTAGGAACAAAAAAAAATATATGCATTAAAGAAGACGACTAAATATCAAAAGTTTATCTCCAAGATTCATCAAATGTCGAGATCAAGTCAAAAAATAACTCCCAATTTTAAGCTTTCAATTAAGTTAGAAAAATATTAACCTTTACATCTTCAAATCTAAGACACGGATGAGTTCTAATGGTCGAACTCAACAAGCTCACAAATGACCGAGTTGTTGATTCTCTTCTCACTCAACAAGCCATAAGAAAAGACCATAGTGGTAGAGCCCCCATTTGTTAGTCCGATGACCAAATTACCAACCCATCACAGCTTAAGTCAAAGACTCTAGTAGGTTCTAAAAGTCGAACTCAACAAGCTTATAAAATGACCGAGTTGTTGACGCTCTCTTCACTCAACAAGCCGTAAGAAAATCGCATGAAAGAGCCCTACTTGGTCCAATGATGACATCTATTCAATCTCAAACCAGATCCAGCTTAGTGACTACAAGCAACCAGAATTTATGAGATCTTTCTACCTGATCGATAGGCCAAGATAATATGAGGAAACTCTTAATTCAGAGCTGTCTCAAATCAATCTTTTTATTGCCTGCAGGGTGATATTTAAATCTATTCTCAAATGATCTGATTAAGCACAAAGCATAGATCAAAGCCAATCTCCTCATTAAGTCTGCCAAAGCAGAAAATATATGACAGAGGAAGCAATTCCATAGTTCATACAAAAGTCGATGGCTGAACTAAAGAGATTCTGTAGTTATTCAGTCTGTTAAAGCACGTATTGCTAGGTTGGTAACTCGACATTATAGACCTAATATAAGATGGAAGGTTAGGTCATCTATACGCACCCTTCAACAAGTCCGTCAAAGCAGCAAGGCTAGGATTGAAGATACATGTACACTTCCTGACAAGTCAATATGGACAAATCAGGTCAATCCTTTATCAAGTTCATAACTAGATAGAAGGAATTAAATCTCAAGCAAGCAAACCAATTCCTCAACCCGAAAACCAAGTCAAGTGAGAAAACTCAAATCTGCAATAATATAGAAGAAACAGATCTTCAGCAAACCCATTGAAGCAGACAGTAGATGGTAGAAGAAGCTCTTAGTTTGACAAGTCAATCAGGATAAGTCAAGCGATCTCTTCATTTAACTCGTCCAAACACAAGGCATCATACTAATGACAAATCATATCAAAACTCCATAAGTTATTAAAATTGAAGCTAAAGTGATCTAAGATTCATGGTCAACTCGAAAGGTCAATCAGTTTTCAACAAATATGACTCGCTTCATGTGTGAATCAAATTTATTGAGGGGCATTTGTTGACCCTCGGTCGCATGACTGTCGAAGCATGCAATCCATAGAAGGATCACGCTCCTTCTCTCTCTTGTTCGTTCCCTCAATCACAACTCTTCTCCTTAATTGTTCCTCCTCTCATGCTCTCTTCCCCCAACAACCACAAACATCTCTTCCTTAAAACACAAGTTTCATAAATTGAATGCGATCCTCGAGAAATCCACCCTCTCTCTCTCTCGTTCACCCTTCAAGCATCGAGTCAAGGCTCTTCCTCATTCGTTCTCTCCCATTTTGCGATCCAAGCACAATATCATAAGTTCTCATTCTCCTTTCTCTTCTTCATTCTGTCGATCACGACCTCCCTATTTCTTCAATCCCTTTTCTTTCGTTCATCTCCACCAAAATCAAAAGCCAAAATGCCTAACCAATCTCTTCATTGGCTCCCCTTCTTCTCTGTGCCGTTCCTCCTAGGCGAGGGAAGGAGTATCGATTCATCTCTAGAGAGTAAACCGAGCCCCTCCTTTCCATTCGGCCAAAACCTCCTTCACGTGACTACGCTTATCTAAATCCCGTAAACCTGCCTATCAACAGGATTGAGTAAATCTGGATCTGTCTTCCAAAAATACCAATTGGTTGGATTTAAGATTAAATCTAGCTTAAATCTTGCTCAAGTCCCATAGCCAAACAACCCCTCTTTCCGATTCACTCTCTCATTCTCAATCATGTCAAGCTTGAACGTTCTCCTAATTTCCTTCAAATTGATGACTCCCATTTGATCCAAAATTATGAGTCGAATTATTTATTGTCGTGGTTGGTTGTGAATGTGTAAGGAAATAGATGTGAAAAATATATATGCTTCTCTCATACAGGTTTGAAGGCCTCTTCATGCTCATTAGGGCATGATGAGATGAAAATAGGCTATGGTGTCGCAAGACACCGCCCTCATTAGGGGAAGAGTAAGCCAAAATAGATGCACCCCCTATCTTTGAAATGCTTGAAATTTAGGGAATTTTGGACTTAGAAAGAAAAAGGAAAGGAGGTTTGAATGTGCAGAAATTACATATATATTCATTTTATGCAGGTGATTGAAGGCCTCGTTATGCTTATCAGGGCGTAATATGATTGAAATTTATCTGAGGTGCTTGAAAACACCAATCGTCATGCTCATTAGGGCATGACGGGTAGGCCAAAATATTTTTGATGTAGCCCCCTACGTGGGGATGACGCCGAAATACTGCTGAAATGCTACCAAAATTTGGATTGAAATTTGGGACTTAAGCAAATTTAAATGGAAAATCATCTAAACTCATGCAACTAACTAGTTCATCAATAAGCATATACAAAGTCTTTCAATAATCACTCAAGTTGCACTACATGATATATTGAGTGAACCAAAAGCAACTCAAATAATTTGAATCAGATTTGTTTTGAACTCAATGTTCACTTATAGATATAAGATTAGCTCTTTTGGGCTAGAATAAAAGCTGAAAGTGATGAATTGGTAAAGATTTGAAAGTTCTTTAATTATTACAAGCCAAATGATGTGTGAGAATTGGAACATTGAATAAGCAAGCTAGGTGCGAGCAATGTTTTAAATTACAACATAAATCAATATGCCACCGGATCTGCAACTCTTTATATAAGTAGACAGAAGGCGATGCTAAATTAAATTCTCCATGAATTTTGGAGTTTCTTTTAATCTAAAAATTAAGAAATTTCATTATATTTATGATTTTCAAAATCGATGATTTCATTAATTAGATGAAATTATCTAAGCTATAAATGCCTACATGTGCTTAGACATGAAAATTCGGAGTGTAAATTTTAATGTCTAAAAAGGCTGCGTAAGTTAAGTTGGAATTAAGTGACAAATATGAAATTAAATCTCATGATTTAAAAATAAAATTATCTGAATTATTAAATACCCACATGGGCCCCGACATTACCCTGAATGCTTAAACTTAGTGTCTGAGGATGCTGCGCGAGTTGCTTCCAGTTTGGTCTTAGGATAGGGTCCAAGTTAACAAAACCTAAAAATCTAATTATTATAAGAATTTCAATTTATTAAAACATCTGAGAAGCTAATTCTGTCATATGACAGTAGATCTGATCATTTATTTAAACTAATAGAGACGACGGGATCTGGAATAATAAATTAATTGATCAAATAATGCATCCACCCCGATGATGGCTGTGTTGAATGGTGATTTCAACCGGAGGGGATACTCCCATCAAAATGTGATTCTAATTTCAAATCAAATTAACTCAAATTAAGTATCAATCAAAAAAATACTTAATTAAAATTCAATCTCTAAAAACTTAAAAGCTAAAATCCAACCCACCTTTCATAATTGTTTGTTGGATATGATAAATTAAGAAAACTCTAGCTCACAAAAGAGCTAATGTCAAATCAAGTGTTCTACTATGTTCACTCTCAATCAATCTCATGCTAGTAAAGACGTGGCCCGTGTCCTCTAAGCTGCTTGTCGGCGTTCCATATATGATATATTCGAGTCCTCTGATTGGGTGGTTGCTACCAAATGGAACCATTATATTACGATCATGATCGTAGCCCGTATGCTCCCCAATGGCTCTGCCCTTTGAGTTGTGAATCATAGGGTACACCTGATAGGGCAAAAAACTTTCTGTCAGCTAAGGTAAACTTAAGCTTGTCTTCTTAGACAAACACCACCCTAGGTCTACAAAGATTTCTTGGATGACGTAACCCATGTGTTGCTGATAAGGATCCTTCGGTCATGTTTAACCGACTACTTCTTCTCACTAAGTAGACAAGGGGCCACGATAGGCCGGGATGATGGAATCATGAGATCTAGATCGGGCACATCATCATTCCCCCAACCATCTGCTTTAAGTTAAAATGATGAATTTCATAATCTTAAATTTTAAACTCCACATGCTACTACTATATACTACGCATTTAGCGATCTAATGATTAGCCTTCAATGTTCTCTAGTATTGAGAGGGGTAACTATAGGTGCTTACGCATATAGGAAACCTGGAATCAGATCTAAAGTCCTTACAAAATGAAGGCAAAATCTCTAGGTAGGGTGTTATATACTATTTCATCAGCCTTCTGAAAATCTAACCAACATAAATCATACTCTTCAATGTGAGAGGTTGGTGGCGAATTTTCGGAGCCCATAGAGAGCCAATTAGATAACTTAGTAGTAAATGTGAATAATCAAGTCGCTTGGTGATTCATTGAAGAATTTGAATATAGTAAGAAGTGGTATTTGCAATATGCTTGGAATATATAATTTAACGATCTAATGATTAGCCTTAATCGAATGTTCTCTCTTAGTATTGAGAGGGGTAATTAACTATAAGTACTTACGCTTATAGGAAACCTCGAATCAGATCTAAAGTCCTCACAAAATGAAGGCAAAATCTCTAGGTAGTGCGTTATATACTATTCCATCTGCCTTCTGAAAATCTCACCAACATAAATCATACTCTTCAATGTGAGAGGTTGGTGGCGAATTTTCGGAGCCCATAGAGAGCCCAATTAGATAACTTAGTAGTAAATGTGAATAATCAAGTCGCTGATTCATTGAAGAATTTGAATACGTAGAAGTGGTATTTGCAATATGCTTGGAATATATCTATGAGCACAAATGAAACTCTTTATATTTATGAGGATGAATAAAACTCTTCATTGAATGTTTCAGAACTTAATCAATAAAGAATCAAGTAAAAATGATTCTACATTGGTTTATATATTGAAATAATGCATTATGCCGATCGTAATAAATTTAGAACCAGACAAAAAACAATAAATTCAATTCTAAATAAACCTCACATGCTTCATAAGATGTTTTCTAAATTCAAATTAGACATTCTTAAAATTCATATAAATATCCATATGAATTTAATTTGATAAGCATGTATCATAAGATAAACTTTTAATTAAATTCAAGTGCTTCAAAATTCATATCAAATCATTAGTATCAAAATATATTAAATTATTCAAAAGTTCATAAGAACACTTGAATTGAAAAACCCATATAGGCCCCGACAGAGTGACAAATGTCTAAGCTAAGTGCTTGAGGATGCTTCGCGGATTAAAGATGAAATCAATTCAATCCTGTATTAATATATGCCAAGCTAATGAATATCTTCATATGCTAATTGAAGTCAATGAAAGATATGAATATTCAACTCTATAGAATGTGATCATAATGGGCCTAATCCTTTGAAATAAAGTTGATAAGGTCTACTAATTGATCAACTTCTAAATAAACCAAAATTACATTATATCATATGACTCAATGTGTTTGCAATATATAATTGACAAAGTTTGTTATGATACCAATTCCCTAAAGAATTTAAATTACACGTAAGTTATAGACTCGATCCTTTGCTGAGCAGAGTTCGCAAGGTCTTCCTCGATGATGACGGCGTTGATTGAAAATCTCAACCAGAGAAGATATTATTTTCAAAAGATACTTGAACTCTAAACTAATTCATCATAAAACTAAATTTCAACTAAATATATATTTGAATAAAATAAAATTAATTATTTAAATACTTAAAGCAAACAATTTATCGACTCATTCATCGTCGTTTATTGGGGATGACAAATTAATAAAACTCTAGCTCACAAAAGAGCTAATGTCATGTCAAATAGATCACTATGTTTAAACTCAAATAATCTCATGCTAGTAATGGCGTGACCAATGTCTTCTGTCCGCATGATTTTGCTCGTAAATGGCACCACATAAAATGTAGTTACGACCAAGGTCCTCTAACTAGGTGATTTGACTCATGAGTAGCCCCACTATTTTAAGGTCATGATTGTAGCCTGTATATTTCCTAATGGCTCAGCCCTTTGAGTTTGAATCATAAGGTATATTTGATAGACACAAAGCCCTTATGTTAGCTAAGGTAGATTTAATATTGTCTCCTTTGACAAACACCACCCCAGCTACAAGCATTACTTGGACGACATAACATATGATTGCTAACAAGGATCTTTCAGTTAGGTCGGGTTGATTACCTCCTCTAACTAAGTAGATTATGGACCATGATAGCCCTGGATGACGGAACCATGGGTTCTTGATCGGGCGCATCATCATTCTCCCAAGCATATGCTTTAAATTGAAATGATAAGTCTCATAAATCTTAAACTTCACTCATTGTTACTATATGCTAAGCATTTAGCGACTTAATGTCTAGCCTTAATCGAAAATTCTCTCTTAGAATTAGGATGTGTAATTAACTATAGGTGTTTACGCTTTTAGGAAGCCTAGAACCAGATCTAAAGTCCTCACATAATGAGGACAAAATCTCTGGGTAGTGTCTTATCTACTATTCCATATGATTTCTGAAAATTTGACCGACATAAATCAAACTCTCTTCATCGAGAGGTCGGATGCGAATTTTCGGAGCTTACACCTAAAATTAAATCTAAAGATGGTAGATTAAAAAAATATGTAAAATGATATAAATAACAAACATAAAGCTTAAAAGAAAGACTTATATAAAACTTGCAAAAGAAACAAAAATGCTTGCTTTGAATGAAAGAAAAATCCCTTTATTTCTAAACCTTCAAACTCTCCCAAGAGCTTAGATGGCATAAAAATGGAAAAATCATGCCTCAATGTATAGAGATGAAGGGAATTGATGTGGTCCCCATAAATAAATAAAATAATAATTACTTAGAAAGGAAGGTAGGATATGTTAAAAATATGTGGTACTCTCGTCTAATCCAATTCCAAATATGCCACCAAACTCGCAACATTCATCTACAAGCGGGCAGAAGGCATCATTTAAAAAAAAAAGAAAAAAAAAGGAATTTTGTATATTATTTAATGACCAAAATATTTGTGCAAACATTTAAAGTGTTGAGTTATTTCAGGACTAGTATGCCATATAAAATAATTTTAAAATTAATTACAGAGTTTTGAAAGTCATAGAAGCATTCTAAAATATGTATTAGTGTGTAATTGTAATTCATAAGTGCATTAAAATGAGATTTAATGCATAGTGCAATCATACCAAAATCTATGCAAGCATGCTATGTGTATATAGTGAAGATTTTGTGTGTATATAATATATGTACATCAATATTGTGCAATCATTTAAATGTATTATGCAATTATATTGAAGTAAATGCAAATCACTATCAAAATGAAAATTCGTTTATAATGAGAGACAATTTCATATTCAATCATGATACTTTAAGATGTGTGCAAGTAATCAAAATTAAGAAATAGTTTTATAGAATTCAGTTATGCACATATTTTTGAGATTCCTTCAATCCAAAATTAGATGATTTCAAACTCAATTATACTGCTAAGAGGATGTTTGGTTGTTTAAAAGGAATATGTAAAAAAGGAATGTATTTAGATTATTTTATGTTGTCTGGTTGAAAATCTTATAAATACATAAGTTTGTTTATTTTTGTTTAGTAAAATAAATATAATGTAAAGTATTTTCAAGGTTATAGGCAATGGTGGCGACCAGGAGATGCCACTGGTAAGCGTATCAATCTTATTTATTAATTATTTGGAATTCATATATGGAATTCCAAATCATGCCAAAATTTAACCTTCTAGTGAATTACATATGCATTACATCACTTTGATATTTTACTTTGCATCATGTCAAATATAAAAAATTTGAAACCCCTATATTTACTTTACTTACTTCACTTTACCCTCTAATAAAACATCCCCTAAAATTAATAATTTTATCAATTGGATGAAATAATTTAAGCTCAAAATGCCTATTATTACTCGAATATTGAGATTAAAAGTGTAAATACTAATGCCTGAAAAAAGCTATATAGGCTGAATTCAAAATTGAATTGAGAATTATTAAAAATCAACATTGAAAACCTAAAAATTTTTAAAATTGAATATAAAATTGCCTAAAATCTAAAATACTTATATGGGTCTCATCACATAATTGAATGTTTAAATTCAGTTTATAAGGATGCTATGAGGCTAAAAAGATATTATGTAAACATCATAAGAAAATAAAGTAAAATAATATATATGATAAACAGCTTAATAACTATATATTTTTAAAATTATAAATTTATGCAAATTAAAAATATCATGAGGGTGATATCTGAAAATAAGAGGGCAAATAATTTATCACATAAAAATCTTACATATCGAGTACAAATTCTAAGACGATATACAACTTTAAATATTTCAAAAATAAGTTTGAGGTCATTTGAACTTTGATTTCAATAAATTTATAATCAAATTGAACAACTTCATGAGATGAGCAAATCAACACAAAGTGTTGATTGATATAAAATGAACTCAAATTAAGCCTTAGAAATATAATTAGAAGGTTTGAAATATTAATTAAAGGTTAAATGATCTCTAAATTCAACATGCATATAATCAAGTTAAGCATCTTAGAGAGAATCTAATGAGCACTCAATTCAAGGTCATTAAAGCACTTTAGTACTAGAAAAATTATAACAAAAATAACATTAACCCTATGATGAAGTTTTTTCGAGAATTTGGATAAATTTATTAAAATATTCATTCTTTAAATTCTATAAATATACTTCATTCTTGCCTCGAAGGAAGATTTTGGCCTACTAACAATCAGAAATTATTTTAGTGATAATTCCCTTACTTTAATCACATAGGCTTCAATGAAAGAGAAAAAGTGAAATTTTATGATTTCAATCATATAGTAGACTATTTTTTAGTTGGGAAAGACCCATAATTTTTTTATTGAATTTTTTACATAAAAATTTTTATTATCTCCATCTTTTTGTGTGCTGAATATTTTAGTTGAGCTAAATCCTAATTTTTCTCTGCTATTAATTTTTTTTGACATGCAATAATATTGATACAAAAGCTTTGGGCATTTTTTGGTATAGATCCAAATTAAAACTTCTAACAAACTATAATGACTTTCACTAAATTTATTTATAAATTTATGCAGATCCATTAAAACACGTGCTTACGCAGTTAGCCTGATATTAAAGGAAGTATTATAGTTTTGACTTAGTTTTAATTTGATTTATTGTGTTATACTTTGTTTATATAAAATAGGCTTTTCTCAAATGCAATGATTCTTATTATCATAACCTTGAATTGGAGGATATGCTTTAATCTTGTTTTGTTTACATAAAACAGGCTTTTCTTAAGTTTGAATAGCCCTAAATCCAAAACTATTATAAAAAAATTAATTTTTTAAATATTAAATTTTAGATATTAGATACATAAATATTTAATGTGATACGTATATAAATTTTTTTAAACTTTTTGGCTCACATAGGATTGTGAAAAGACACTTAGAACTTTTATATATAATTTTTTTTTTAGAAAGTTCTTTCATTTTTCATTATCTCGACTGATGAAGCTAGTCCAAATACTGATAATAGATTTCTTTTTCTAAAATAATAATAATAATAATAATAATACTGATGTCTGACCAATGGTTTCTGCTATGGTTCTCCTACAGGACGGTTGATTTCACTCTACTGTCGCTCAGTCGCTCTACTGCTTTGAGAAAGCTAATCTGCTCCTTTGTTTTCAGTGTCACCTAACAATGAGCTCCACAGGCCAAAACCTCAACATCCTCTTCTTCCCGTTCACTGCTCCGGGCCACATGCTCCCCATGGTTAACATGGCCAAACTCTTCGCTGTCCGCGGCATCGCCGTCACCGTCCTCACCACCCCGGCAAATTCTGCTCTCATTCGTCCCATCATCGACAGCTTCAATTCCTCCGCCGGTTCCCCCATCCACCTCCGTCTCATTCCCTTTCCCTCCGCCGCGGTCGGCCTCCCTGAGGGATGCGAGTCCTTGTCCTTCATTTCCTCGGACATCCAACTACCCAAATTTATAAAGGCCGTTGCCATGCTCCGCCGCCCATTCTATCACGTCCTTAAAGAACTCTGCCCTGACTACGTTGTCACTGATTTCTTCTTCCCATGGACCTATGAAGTTGCTACCGAACTTGGCATACCAAGAATCGTTTTTGATGGCTCCAACTTCTTTGCGAAGTGCGCTGTGGATAGCATCGAGCGGCATAAGCTCCTTGAGAGGCTGCCACCAGAGGCAGAGACCTTCATCCTCGCCGGCCTCCCTCATCACATCGAGCTACTTCGATCCCAAGTCATGGAGCCCAGTAAGCTCATCCCCTCCATGCTTGAGGTGTTCAAGCAAGCAAAAGAGGTCGATTCGAAGAGCTACGGGTTAGTGGTGAACAGCTTCTATGAGCTGGAGCCGGACTACGTCGACTACTGTAGGAAAGTGATGGGGAAGAAGGCGTGGCATGTCGGTCCTGTCGCTCTCTGTAAGCAGGAGGGGATGGATATGCCGGCGAGGAGAGTAGAAAACAAAGTAGGTGAAGAATGCTTCATTCAAATCCTTATTGGCTACCAACCAATGGAACTGCAACTTAAATTACAGACTGTAAAGCGAGTATTTCTTTTAAATTTGAATTATATGATATCTCAAAGTTTATGATTTTAATGGCTAAGCATATTAAAAAAAAAAAAACTAAATTTAGTCAGCTTTACTTATTTCTAACAGTCACTGAAATTAAACGATCACAACCTCAATTAAACCAATGTAAATTGTAGTCGCTGACTTGAGCAAGTCGCCATAGCTTATTAATTGGCAGCTCAAGTATTCAGCTAAAAGATCTTATATTCATTACTTTTGGTTGACAATTTAGAATAAAATGAAAAGAGAAGAAGCTTAAAAGAGAAGTCTTTGTTAGTACTCAGTAGTGTGCAGATGATGCCACATGACACTTCTACTGATTATAGATTATGAGTGTTTATACCAAATGATTATACAATCTTGATTCTCAGATTATAATAAACATGATTGCGAGCAAAATTTATTTTGCAGTAATAGATTTTGTAATGTGTTAGACAATGTTCAATTTCAATCGGATTTTGTTAAAGGGAATTGAACGATAGAAAGGCATTGTTAATATTCAGCATTATTTCATTTGGTAGGTTGGTTTGAATATCATATTCATTATATATTTTAAGGATATAAAATATCTCCAGTCACTAAATTACTAAGCATAAATTGGCTGATTAGTGAATGATTGGACTATTAGTTGTTGACCCTCGCATATATTTCACTAATCATATGGTATTTACACAATAAAATTGACAAACAAACATCAAACTCAAAAGTATCATAATTATAATAAACTTACCAAAACGCGGCTCACTCATAAAACAAAATTGCATCAATAAATCTGAAATATGAAAGTGACTTTTATGCAAGATCGATGATGACGATTTAAAATATGGGAGAATAATATTTGTATAAAAAAATCATTTTATTATTATTCAATAAATTAAACTAAAATAAATAAATAAAATATACTAAATCGGTTAACTGTTATATATATATATATATATATATATATATATAACATAATAATAACAGCAAAAAAAAATTTGATGAACATAAAAATAAATTAAATAAATATTTTGATAAAACTTAATATTGTAATTTTGCAATCTAATAAATTTTGAATTATTATTAATTTCTTAAAGGTATATATTCCCTCCATACTATACTTTTTTTTAATTAAAATATTTTTTATTAAATAAAATTATATAAATTATTAAATTTTGGGCTCCCAAAATTTACCACACCACTCACATTGAAGAGAGTATGATTTATGCATCGATATAATTTTTGAAGAGATGAAATAGTAGATAAGACACTTCAGATTTCATCCTCATTTTGTGAGGATTTGGATCTGTTGGGTTTCTATAGGTGCAAGCACCTATAATTAATTACCCCTCCCAATGTTGAGAAAGAACTTTCGATTAATGCTGGTTGTTGGGTATGCATATAGTAACAACATGTTGAGTTTAAAATTTAAGATTATGAAATTCATCATCTTAACTTAAAGCGGATGGTTGGGAGAAATGATGACGTGCCCGATTTAGATCCTATCGTTTCATCCAGGTTGTCTCCACTATAAGTCAGGTGGTAGTCAATAACCCAACCAAGGATCCTTATTAGCAACACGAGTTCGTCGTCAAGAAATCCTTGTAGACATGGGGTGGTGTTTGTCAAGACAATCTTAAGTCTATCTTATATAGAGGTCTTTTGCTCTATCATGTACTGATTCACGACAAGGACAAAGCCATTAGGAGCTATAATGGTGATCATAATATAATGGTGTCATTTGGAGTTAACCACCCGATCAGACTATCAGTATAATATGTGGAGCTCTTGGTAAGCCACGATGAGGACATGAGTCACATCCTTACTGGTGTGAGATTGATTAAAAGTGAATATAGTATAACACTTGATTTGACTATGACTCTTTTGTGAGCTAAGGTTTTCTTAATTTTTCACCTTCAATAAACTGTTACGGAAGGTGGATTGGGTTAGATTTTACTTTAAGTTTTTAAAGATTGAATTTTATTTAACCATTTAGAGTTTAGTGATTTGTCTGATTTTACATTTATATTGATAATTAATTTAGATTAATTTGATTTGAACTTGCAAGAGCATTTTGATGGAAAGTATCCCTGGGTTGAAATCTCCATTCAACACAATTATCATCGGGGTGGTTTATTATTTCAGATCCTATCAACTCTATTAGTTTAATAATAGAGGATCAGATCTACTGTCATATAATATAATTAGCTTCTTAGATATTTTAATAAGTTAAAATTTTTATAATAATTAGATTTTTAGGTTTTGTTAACTGGACCCAATCCTAAGACCAAACCGGAAAGCAACCCGTGTAGCATCCTTAGACAGTAAGTTTAAGCATTCAGCATAGTGTCGGGGCCCATGTGAGTTTTTAATAATTCAGATATTTTTATTTCTAAATCATGAGATTAATTTCATATTTTCATTTAATTTCAACTTAGCATAAGCAGCCTTTTTAGACATTAAAATTTGCACGCTAAATCTCTATATCTGAGCATATGCAAGTATTTATAGCTTAGATGATTTCATCTAATCAACAAAATTATTGATTTTGAAAATCATAGTTAGAATAAGAATTTCTTAATTTTTGGATTGAAAGAAGCTCCATAATTCATGGAGAATTTAATTTAGTGTCTCCTTCTATCTGCTTATACAAGGAATTGCAGATCCGGTGGCGTTGAAGGCATTTTAAATATTGCTTGTATTAATTTATTCATTGCATTCTTCAAGTATCAATGATTATTTAGCTTGCGATCATTAATAATCTTTGAAATATTTATCAACTCATCATATTCAACTTTTGCTCTTGCACAGATAGTTTATATGCATACTCTAAGCAAGTTTATTTGAATTCAAGCTTCTTTTGAATACAAGCTAATTATTCATTAAGAAGTCTTGCCTATACTTACTAATAGACCATTCAGTTATAGTGAAAACCTCTTATGAATTTCATCTAGATCCTAATAGTTTTGACGATAAACACTTAGATATATCACAAATCTCACTGTATTTTAAATTCAATTTTGAATGCAAGACCCAAATGGTTCTTTTAAAGGCTACATTCTTGAATGATCATGAGTTGCCTAACTGAATTTGTACTTTATAAGAAAGCTACCAAATTTCTTACACACTTTATTCTCAATTTGGAATTGGACATTTAGACTTACCACCAATCATTTATCTTTGAATATTCAATTGAGATCTTTACTTCATTTGATTTTAAATATGATTTGTTCACATAAAAAGGACTTCAAATCCAATATGAATTTATCCTTAACTCCACATCAAGTTCCATTTTTTATTCACAATCTGGTTTAAATTCATTACAAACCATTTGTTGTTTCACACAACATTCAATTAAAATCTTTTGCTTTCACTTAACATTAAATGTGATTATTCAAATGTCTACTTAGTTTTATTCTTATAGGTCCTCTTTCCAAATTTCATATGAGCACTCGTATTTATTTTATGCATTTATAACTTCACATTTTAGCTTGTTATAACTAAAGTTTTGATTTAAGTCTTTTATTTAATTATATTTAAGCTCTTTGATTATTTCTTTTGTCTTCTTTTTTTTTTTTTTATTTTCTAAGACCAAAAAATTTAACGAAATTCTGGTAGCATTTTGACAGTATTTCGGCATCATCCTCGCGTAGGGGGCTACATCAAAACTGTTTTGGCCTATCCGTCATGCCCTAATGAGTATGACAGTTGGTGTTTTAAAGCACCTCAGACGAATTTCAATCCTGTTATGTCCTGATGAGCATAACGACGGCTTCAATCACCTACATAAAAACTAATACAGAATATTCCACACACCTTCAAGCCCTTTTTCTATTTAAGTACAAAATTCAGTCTAAATTTTGGCAGCATTTCAACATAGGGGTGCCACATCTAACAGTTTTGGCTTACTTGGTAAACCCTATTGAGTGTAGCCAGTGGTGTCTTGCGACACCATAGCCGATTTTCATCTCATCACATGAGCGTAACGAGGCCTTCAAACTTGCATAAAAAAAGCAGACACATTTACATGCATATGATTTTCACACATTTCCACAAATTACATCTTGCAATTATATGTTCTATTCCGGATAAGAGAAAGAGGCTATTTGGCTATAATTGAGTAGGATTTAAGCTTTAACTTAAATCCAAATGGTATTTTGGACAAGTTAAATTATTTGGTAATCCGTTAAAGCACTTTAAAGTTAAATCAATCAATGATGTACATGTGACAGATCTACTGGATTTAAGCGATTGAAGGAGGGGGAGAGCTGATCATGGAAGAAGGTGAGCTGGAGTGGCGAGATTCGGTGTCCGAGAGAGGTCGAATGAGAGATGGAGAAAGGTGCGAGAGGGAAGGATTTCGAAGGCTTGCGGCTTGCCATTTGGGGCTCGATTGGAGAAGAATTGAAGGAGAGGAAATCTGGAAGAACTTTGCGGGCTTCGGATGAAGGAAGATTGGGAGACAAACAAATCTTACGGGAAGTTTCGGCTTGAAGGCGAAGAGAGGCAGTTTGCTGCGACTCCTTGATACATGAGGGAAGTGAGAGAGTGGGATTTGTGAATTCTAGAGGATGGATCGAGGGCTATGAGAGGGGTGAACGAAGGAGTGAGATCTGCGGCTTGGAAGGGAATCAGGAAGGGAGAATGTGTGTGGGTGGAGTTTCGAATGAGAGGAGGCTTTGGTTTGAGCGATTTGCGGCCTTTTGAGGACAAACCGAGAGCGTGGGAGCCTGGAGGGAATGGTTGTGTCTGTAGTTGCGAGAGCGAATGCTAATGCTAGAAGCTGAGAGGATCAGCGGGTTTTCTTTTTGGCTGAACCAACAAAGAGGATCAATAAATGACAAATGTGATTCATTGTGATGAAAATATTCTCTTATACATTTCTGCCTTCATATATCCCCCCTTTCTTTTCGAAAAAGAGGATAAATGAAAATAGAAATATATAAAAATAGACACTTTGTTGGGACATCACGTAGATCCGTAGATGTTCTTATTGAGGGTGATCAGTTACGACATTCAGGAGAGGTGTACTATCTCAAAAGATAGAAGTCACCACTCTACAATGGACTTAATCACCTCAACAAGGATTCCTAAGGACAATGGGTCTGCATATGTACCAGAGATTCTTCCCCTACTTTACATGAAAAAGTAAAGTAAGGTTTATTTTAAATCGGGTTTGTTAAGTTCCCTATAAAGGTAAGCCCCCATAGTTAATTACATCCTAAGGGATGGGATCCTTTAGGAATACTCTCGATTAAGGTAAATGATCGTTGTTTTCAAAGATTTCTAAATTCAATCAATCTCTCTCTCTCTCTGTCTCATTCAAAAACCTTTTTTTTCCCTTTTTTACATAAAATCATGCATAGTAATTAGGATTAGCTTATAGTAGGATAAACCCATTATAACTAAGAATTCATTCAACACAATCATGATGATGACATACTTTTAGATTTATAACTCATCATGTCAAACATACTTAATTTTACCAACTTTTTAGATCGCAAGCTCCATGAACATCTTTAAAAATTGAATATATTAAATAATTCTTTTAATTTTTTTATCATGAATTGAGAGTTCTTCTTTATTACATACAGATTTAACTTTGTCTTTAACTCATATTTGTTCTTAAAAAGTTATCAAGCTATTAAATGGGTTAAAGATAGATTTAAGCATAAAGTCACCATATCAACAACTATTTTGTTGGATGTACTTTTAGCCATTGATCTTTGCAAGATAAAAGTTATCCATAAGATCTTCATATCATGAATTATTACTTTCAATCTCAAGGATGTGAAGAATCGGAAGTCCTCACTTGTTTATTAATTTCAGATATATCATAAAGTGAGGTTGCAATCTCTTATATATATTTTAGCATTGAAGCATTCATAAAGATATTATAATAAAGTTACCAAAATGCTGTTCACTCATAAAACAAAATTGCATCAATAAATCTGAAATATGAAAGTGACTTTTATGCGAGATCTATGATGACGGTTAAAATATGGGAGAATAATATTTGTATAAAAAATCATTTTATTATTATTCAGTAAATTAAGCTATAATAAATAAATAAAATATACTAAATTGGTTAACTGTTATATATATATATATATATATATATATATATATATATATATATATATATATATATATATATATATATATAATAAACATAATAATAGCGAAAAAAATGAATATAAAAATAAATTAAATAAGTATTTTGATACAACTTAATATTATAATTTAGCAATTTAATAAAATTTGAATTATTATTAATTTCTTAAAAGTATATATACGCTGCATATAACACTTTTTTTGCAATTAAAATAATTTTTTTATTAAATAAAATTATATAAATTATTAAATTGTAGGCTCCGAAAATTTACCACCGACCTCTCACATTGAAGAGAGTATGATTTATGCGTCGATATAATTTTTAGAAGGCAGATGAAATTGTAGATAAGACACTACCCAGAGATTTCGTCTTCATTTTGTGAGGACTTTAGATCTAGTTCCAGGTTTCCTATAGGTTACCGATAGTTTATCTTTGAGAGAACTTTTAATTAAGGCTAGTTGTTGGGTCGCTTAATGCATAACAACATGTGGAGTTTAAAATTTAAGAATATGAAATTCATCATCTTAACTTAAAGCGGATGGTTGGGAGAAATGATGACGTGCCCGATTTAGATCTCATGGTTCCATCATCCCGGGCTATCGTGGTCCCTAGTCTACTTAGTCAGAGGAGGTAGTCGACCCAACCTAACCGAATGATCCTTATCAGCAACACATGGGTTACGTCGTCCAAGAAATCCTTGTAGACCTGGGTGGTGTTTGTCTAAGGAGACAATCTTAAGTCTATCTTAGCTGCAGAGGGTCTTTTACTCTATCAGGTGTACCCTATGATTCACAACTTAAGGGCAGAGCCATTGGGGAGCATACGGGCTATGGTCATGATCATAATATAATGATGTCATTTGGCGGTAACCACCCGATCAGAGGACTCTAGTCGTAACTGCATAATATATGGAGCCTACTAGCTAAGCCACACAGTCAGAGGACACGGGTCACATCCTTACTGGCGTGAGATTGATTGAGAGTGAACATAGTAGAACACTTGATTTGACGTTCGCTCCTTTGTGAGCTAGGGTTTTCTTAATTTGTCACCTTTAGCAAACTATTACGGAAAGTGGTTTGGGTTAGATTTTACTTTAAGTTTTTAAAGATTGAATTTTATTAACCATTTAGAGTTTAGTGATTTGTCTGATTTTACATTTAGATTGATAATTAATTTAGATTAATTTGATTTGAACTTGCAAGAGCATTTTGATGATAAGTATCCCCGGTTGAAATCTCCATTCAACACAACTATCATCCGGGTGATTTATTATTTTAGATCCTGTTGATTCTATTATTTTAATAATAGAGGATCAGATCCACTGTCATATGACATAATTAGCTTCTTAGATATTTTTATAAGTTAAAATTCTTATAATAATTAGATTTTTTAAGTTTTGTTAACCAAGACCCGGTCGTGAGGCCAAACCAGAAAGTAACCCATATAGCATCCTTAGACATTAAGTTTAAGCATTCAGCGTAGTGTCGAGGCCCATGTGTGTTTTTAATAATTCAAATATTTTTATTTCTAAATCATGTGATTAATTTTATATATTCATTTAATTCCAAATTTGCATAAGCAGCCTTTTTAGACATTAAAATTTGCACTCTAAATCTCTATGTTTGAGCACATGCAGGTATTTATAGCTTAGATGATTTCATCTAATCAATGAAATTATTGATTTTGAAAATCATAGTTAGAATAAGAATTCCTTAATTTTTGGATTGAAAGAAGCTCCATAATTCAAAGAGAATTTAATTTAGTGTTGCATTCTATCTGCTTATACAAGAAATTGTAGATCCGATGGTATTAAAGGCATTTTACATTTTCAATTTAAAATATTGCAACTTTGCTTATATTTAATTTATTCATTGCATTCTTCAAGTATCAATGATTATTTAGCTTGCGATCATTAATAATCTTTTAAATATTTATCAACTCATCATATTCAACTTTTTCTCTTGCACAGATAGTTTATATGCATACTTTTTAAGCAAGCTTATTTGAATTCAAGTTTCTTTTGAATACAAGCTAATTATTCATTAAGAAGTCTTGCCTATACTTGCTAATAGGCCATTCAGTTATAGTGAAAACCTCTTATGAATTTCATCTGGATCCTATTAGTTTTGATGATAGACACTTAGATATATCACAAATCTCATTGTATTTTAAATTAAATTTTAAATGCAAGACCCAAATGATTCTTTTAAAGGCTACATTCATGAATAATCATGAGTTGCCTAAATGAATTTGTGCTTTATAAGAAAGCTACCTAATTTCTTACACATTATTCTCAATTTGGAATTGGACATTTAGACTTACCATAAATTATTTATCTTTTAATATTCAATTGAGATCTTTACTTTATTTGATTTTAAATATGATTTGTTTACATTAAAAGGACTTCAAATTCAATATGAATTTATCCTTAACTCCACATCAAGTTCCATTTTTTATTCAAAATCGAGTTTAAATTCATTACAAATCATTTGCTATTTCACACAACATTTAATTAAAATCTTTTGCTTTCACTTAAAGATAAATGTGATTATTCAAATGTCCATTTAGTTTTATTCTTATAGGTCCTCTTTTCAAATTTCATATGAGTACTCGTATTTATTTTATGCATTTATAACTTCACATTTTAGCTTGTTATAACCAAAGTTTTGATTTAAGTCTTTCATTTAATTCTATTTAAGCTCTTTGATTATTTCTTTTTCCTTCTCTTTTTTATTTTTATTTTTAAGACCAAAAAATTTAATAAAATTTCGATTTGACGGATTTGTGTCATCCCCGCGTAGGGGGCCTCATCGGAACTATTTTGGTCTATCCGTCATGCCCTAATGAGTGTGACAGTTGGTGTTTTAAAACACCTTAGCCGAATTTCAATCCCATTATTCCTTGATGAGCATAACTTAAATTGAAACCATCCTCTAAGTTGAACATTTTCATACTTAGAAAACCTAAACTTAAAGGCTAGCTAAGCATACCACACAAACCTTAAATAACACACACATTAGGCTAAGTCACTATTTCTAGCTTCAGGTTAGGGGGTGCATGGTTAGTTATTTGCTTTTGTTTTGTGATGTGATATTTTAATCTGGATGTTAGGGTGAATGTGCGTAGAATGAATGGTAGGATGATTAGATCTAATCATTGTCTTCTGTAGGGGATTGTGTTTAAGGGGCGTTGTAATAAACATATAAAATTACTTTTGCTGTGCAGGTGCTTATACCTCTAAGTATAATCCAATAGGCCAGGTGGACTTGGTTACCCATGCGTGGGGTGCTAAGTCCAATATATGCTCATACATGCTTGGGGTTTGTATGGTTTGCTCAACTAATCTCTATTTTACAGGTGTTAGTTAGATTTACTTTTTCTTTTCATGTAATTTTGCAATTAGGATTTTAGAATGATTGTTATGGGGGATTAGGATGAGCATTGGCCATAAGATTTCATCTTATGTACCATGTGAAAACCTTTGGAACAACTCATTCCAACCATCCAAAAGAAGGAACCAAAAGAAGAAAAGAAGAAAAGAAGAAAGAAGAAATGAAGAATGAGGACCCCCATAACATGAATTCCTTGCTTAATTGTAGTTTATTGATTTGTAATCTAGGTTGTATAAGGGTAGAGCTCAGCTACCCAATTTATTTTTGGGTATGTGTGGTAGAGCCCGTCCACAAATGGCCTTTTATTCTTTTACGCTATCTTTATAAATGATTGATGTTTTTTTAGCTTATGCATTAAGATGACAACCTTTCTTAGTTTCTTCCTTGCTTTGATGTATGGCCTGGATGACGATTAGGCTCTTAGGAAATGCAAATTTTTTACCAAATTAATCAATTCAAATTAAAAAAAATAACTCATAACCTCATCTAAAGCTTAAGTCAAAATCAAGATAAAAGAATTAAGAAAACCCTTAGTTGGATGTGTACTTTCTTTTTCTAACATCATGCATAAAAAATATATTGTTTCACTCTTGATTGGAGGGCTTCCACCTTTGCTAGAGAATTTGACTTTACTTGTGAGAGCCATGGTGAAAACACGCCTCCTTATCTTGTTGATTTTGGCCCATAATCTAATTTCTCATGCATTAAGCATATAAATCCTAAAGCTTGTGTCAAATTGATTGTCCAAAATAAAAATAAAATTAACAAAAATTTGCATTAGATTTAAGTCATTAAATCATGCCCTATATGATCTAGTCTCTTAGGGAGTGTATTTAAAGACTTAGTCTCTTTCTAAATAAAAAACAACCTTGCTACCTTGCATAAACATATGACTTGCCTACATATTTTAAAATTGTTGGAGGAGTTAGTTGGTGGCCACCCCTAGGCGGTTGTAAGTCCAACAGTTGGGTGGTTTATCATCTCTTGTGGAGTTAAACTAAATACCCATTTTTGCCTTAGAATTAGGTCAGGCTTTTGGCCATCACAAAAGCTCCCTAGATTTAGGTTTAGGGGTTGCTACTTTCATTTATGGGCTATGAGCCAAAATTCTCACCTCTTAGGCATTTTCGTGACCTTGTATCATAGAATTATAAGCCCTAGAATTTTAATAAAAATTCAACTCAAATGAATTGATTCAATTTCACAAATGTAAAACCCAACCATAGGATAGTTCAGGATGCTTACTAGACTTCCTAGTATCTTTAGCATCCACTACTCATTTCCATTTGGCTTCGATAAGAACTCCCTTCTCTTGATCGATCCCACTTGATTTGCTAAAAATAAACTAATCGATTGATAGTCCTACCTGTTAAAATATTTGGAGACAATGATCATTTATCTTAATCGAGAGTATTCCTAAGGAATCCCATTCCTTAGGATGTAATTAACTATGGGTGCTTGCTCTTATAGGGTACTTAACGAACCTAGTTTAAAATAAACCCTGCTTTACTTTTCCATGTAAAGTAGGGGAAGAATTTTTGGTACATTTCGAAGACTCATAGTCCTTAATGAGGTAATTAGGTCCATTCTAGGGTGGTGACTTCTATCTCTCGAGATAGTAAACCTTTCCTCAATGTCATACCCAATCACCCTAAAGAGAACATCTAAGGATCTGTGTGGCATTCGAACAAGGTGTATTTTATATATCTCTATTTTCATTCATTCTTGTTGACTTCATTTTTAGGATGAGCTCTCAACCCCTCCATCTTAGACATAGGAATCCTATTAGACTTTAAGAGATCCTTAGTCTTAAGACACATATAGTGATTAGGTGGACACTCAACCTAGCCCTAGAGACTTAGAAGAGTTAGCCATAGGAATAGGTCACGCCTTAGGAGTGTTAGGAAAATTTTTCTACCATTTCCTCACTTCCTTCCTTCAAGTCAAACTCCATATCAAATCAACATCTAACCTAAATCAATTCTAGTTTAATTGATTTTCTCCAAACCCAAATCAATGCTAAATGATTGAAACCCATGATTGAAACAAATGGTTGCAACTTATGATTGAAATTCCAAGTTCAAATCTTTTTTAAGCCACTTTGATTCCCTCTTAAGGACTTAGCCTAAATCAACCTAAATCAATTCAAATTCATGAAATTTTATCACAACCCATTTATATTTTCATTTATATTCACATATATAAATGAAATATAAATTTAAATCAATCAAACTAAATCCAAAATTCAAATCCAAATAAAAAATCTTTCCTAAGTCACTTTGATTCCCTCTTAAGGACTTAGCCTAAATCAAGTTCAAATCACTTCAAATCCTTAAAATTTTCTCATAACCAATTTATATTTTCATTTATGTTCACATATATAAATGAAATACAAATTCAAACAACCAAAACCAACTCCAAAAATCAAATTGAAATTCAATCAAAATCAAACCTAAGCCTTTCAAGTCAAAATCTTGAACTTAGCCAAATCAATGTCAAATCAAGCCAAACTCTTGATTTTTCTGCATGATTCAATCAATCCTTCAATCATCAATCCAAATATAAACACAAACTTCAATCATCAAACCAAAACTCTTTTCAAAAATCAAACCCAAGTCAAACTCATGTTCACCCCTTGAACTTGAAATTGTCAAATGAATCAAAACCCATTTGACTTCAAACCACTTGCAAATGGATTTATATTTCAATCATAAGTCCATATGTGAGTTCAATCAAACTCAAATCAAGCTTTGACCATGCCATTTGACCCACTTAAGCTCACTTGACCCAAAGTGACCTAAAGTACCCTTATGAGCCAAATTTTAATCCTAATCAAATTGGATTGAACTAAGCCAACCTAAGCCTCTCATCATGATCAATAATCATCATGAGATGATCAATCACTCAAATTGGGTCAAACCAAGTCAAACCTAAGGGTTGACCAAGTCAACACTTAGCCAAAATAAAACTTGAACTAGCAAAAATCCACCATGGGCCAAATTGAGCCTAACCTAGCTAGGTTGGCCACTTGACCTAAGTTGACCCAACTTGACCTAAAAAGTCAAAGTGTCAAAACTTTATCTAAGCCAAATTGATTGAAACCAATGGGTCAAGTTCATTCCAAAATGATTGTTAAACATTACCAAAGCCTTAATTGGAGAACTAGATCTAACCGAGCCCAATTGACCATGAACCCAACTTGACCTAATAGGTCAAATTGAGCCAAACTCAAATATAAATCAAATTGATTGGAAACAAAGATACCAATCTATTTCATATGACCAACCAAACATGAACCAACCCATGACCTAACCTAAATAGGTCAAATGGGTCAATTTGGTCAACTTGACCCATTTGACCTAAATGAACTTAATTGAACCAAAACCAAATATAAACTAAATTGAATCAAACCAAAGCCACCAAAACATTTCAAATGGTCATATGAACTTGACCCAACCCTTAGTTTTATCCAATTTGACCAATTGGTCAACTTGATCCAAGTTGACCCATTTTGACCTAAATGGGTCAACATGAGCCAAATCACATCAAACTAATTCCAAATTCAATGAAACTTGACATAACCTATTTTTCAAACATATAAAATATATTCAAAGTGAAATCCAAGCCAAATAACCATTTTACCCCTATACCATAGGGTAAATTTTGGCCAAATCCATTTAGAATTTGGTCAAATCTTTTCATGACCACTTGGCACCATCCTAGTGGACCAAGGGGACACTAGTGACTGTGGTGCACCCAATCCAATGGGTTTTGGTCAGCCCAACCTAGCCTAAGGTCAAAATTGACCACTTGCTTGAAAATGGCCACATGGAATCCCTCCTCCACTTGATTTAATCACATGGGAGCTCCACTACTCCACTCCTTAGGCCAAACCGAATGCAAGGACACCTCTAACAGCCTAACAAACCCATTCAATGAGCTCAAATCGATCAAAATGGTAAGAGATGGCTCGACTGTCTGATTGCTCTAGGGAGAGATATACTTCCCCTAATTTCACTTGAAACTCATTCTACCCTATTCGATTGAAGCATAGGAACTCAGAGTAAGCCATTGCTAGTGTTCCCAAGCTTCCTAGAGTGAGTTAGAATTTCCATCTTCTCAGTTTTTCGTAGGTTGAAAATAGGGGAGCTCCATTGAAATTCAATCCCACTCCATAATCAAACCAATCCAATTCCCTTTACAAGCTCTATCAGGGAGCTCAATCGAACTCACCCAAGCTTTTTCCCAAGCTCCAAAGGAAAGGGAGGTGCTACTTCAACCAAGACCGAGCTCAAGTGAAGGTGGAGTTGGCCTCTAGAAGGATCTACCCAATCTCAACACCTCAAAACTTCAGTAAAGCTTCATCTCACTAGACGAAGCTTCTCCAAGGGAATGGAGCACCGGTGATAGCCTCCGGCGAGGTATGCCATTAAATCGAGCATAATCTAGCCCTAGTGTGGAGCTTTATTAAAGAAAGTCTCATCTCATGAAAAACTAACCATTGGATGTGTCCCACTTTACCCTTAGATGGTGTGGGTTGAGTTTGGATCCAATCCGAGCTCAATCGAGCTCGGATATTCCCTTGGAAGATGGACAGTGGCTATCTCCCATAGGAAAGATCAGAGGAGAATCGTAGGCCATCCATCCATGCATTTTGGATGGACGGCCATGATTAAATCCACTTATATCCCACATTTTATCCCTTTAAACGGATTTAATTAACTCAATTCCAGATCTTTGATATGGATGAAAAAATGCCCGCCGATGATGTGACAACTTAAATAGCAAATTCTATCACACCATGTTGAAAGCATGCATGCGCCTCCACGTGGTGTCGACGGGATTAATTATATAATTAGAGATTTAAATCACTTAATTAATCAAGGAAACTTCAAAAATTCATATATAAGTGTAGTAAAATCAAAAAAATGTGAAATAAATTGCATATGAAAGGTATTTACATCTAGAATATTATAAAATTGATTTCAAAGATTTTAAATTTGATTATTTGTATTACTCTTTACAATTTTTCTTTATGGTATGGGATGGTTTAATTATAGAATTTTCTAGATTAATTTCTAATTACCCTCTTAATATAATTAAGTTTAATTTAGTGTGTAATTAGTGGTTTAACACTTTGATTGAGTTAATTAAGATTTTTTTAAGTGAACAAGAGGTTTTGGGAATAATTTTGGGATATTTTCTTTAAGCTATTCCCTAAACCCCCTCTTTCTTCCTTAATCCAAACTTAATTAAGGATTAATTCACTAATTACCTACCTAATCAATTTGATAAAATTTTAAAACCTTCTAGAACTTAACTAATCTATCTTGGGTAGATGCTTAGGTGTTCAATAACCAAAGTACATTAAGGAAATCAAAATCCAACTCACATGTGTGAGAGGGGTTATGAAATTACTTAACTTAAATCCCTTAGCTTAATTAATCATTGATCATGAGTCAAATGCATTAAGGCCTTTTCTTCTTAGGTGCATTGTTGATTTGAATTCCTTGTGTGATTTTATGTCATATCATTGGCTCATAATTATTTGATTAAATATGCTAAGGTGGTGTAGGTAAGGGGTAATTAACACACTTAATTCATACCTTAACCTAATCAAAATATGAAAATCATCTAATCATCTAAAGGTTAAACTAAAATGCTAACCACATTAAGTAAATGGGTTAGGACCAGCAAACATTCTTTCACATTTCCTAAATCAAATATAAAACAAATTCAAAACAAAAATCACATTAAACAAACTTTGATTCATTTTAAACTTTCTTATTTCATAGGATTGTCATTAAGAATTAATTAGGGTGAATGAATTTACATTGATTTCATCACTTTATTTCATTCCTAGCATGTTAAATGTGTATGTCATATGAAATTCATGCATTCACATCTTTTAAAAATTAAAATCAAAATGAAATATTTTCTTTATGACAAATTGCATGTTTTGGCTAAAGTAAAAATATGAATGGCTATTATCACTATTAAATCCAAAACTATTTTCAAAATCTATAAATCAAACACCTAAAACTTAAAGTGTGCTACTTATAATTATTTATAAGCTTGCATGTGGATATAAATATGAAGATATGCATAGTGTAGCTTTCCTTCTCTTTTCTTTTAGCATTATTTTGAATAGGATTTGGCAAAGTGTATAGCTCATTTGAAAAGAACACAACATTTGCCTAACCCCATTCCTATCCATTCCTATGCTATTACCTAAGAAGGACATCCACACTTGTATATAAAAATTGCGTAAATAAAATAAACAAACAAATACAAACTTTTTTGCATCTTTCTTTTTCCATTCATTTCTTTTATATATGTGTTTGTATTTAATGAAAGTGGTATATTAGTCTGGACAATCCCAGGGTTGAGAGGCTTTAAATAGCCCTAAGTAGGTCTTATACCTTACACCCCTAGTGCTAACAATGGCGTTCTCACTTATGCCTTTCATACATATACATGTGCATGTGAATAATGGATAAAAGAAACCCCTCTTTTCTACCTAATGAAAATCATGCATCATAAGCATTACAATTTTATTAAGTAACATTTTTTAGCATTCATCATGAAGTGTGCTAAACATTTCCATTTGTATGTATAGATATTAATTTATTCATTCATGCATGTTGTACATGTTGGGAAAGAAATGAAGTGATGTGTGTTTTGTGATATTGATTCACTTTACTTAATCTTAAAATGCTTTTCTTTTTGAATAAGTTTATTTAGGGAGAATCTAAACTTAGGATTAATTAAAACACATAATAAAACATTCACTAAAAAAATCAAATATTAATCCACTTTAGAAATTACTTAAGGCAAGAATGGAAAGAGAAGTTCCCTTCTCTTTTCCCTCTCTTTAAAACTTAGTAATTAATTGTAGGATTCATTCAAACCAAACCAAAATACAAAATAAAATCAACCCAAATCAACTAAACAACTTAATGAAACTGCCCATCTAAGTTGAATATTTTTACACTTAGAAAAGCTAAGCCTTAAAGACATAGCTACCACACAAACCTTTTAAAGCACACAAATTAGGTTAGGTCACCACTTCTAGCTTTAGGTTAGGGTGGTGCATGGCTTGTTGTTTGCTTCTATTTTGTGATATATTATTTATAGTATGGATGTTAGGGTGAATGTGCGTAGAATGAATGATAGAACGATCTAGTCTAATCATTATTTTCTGCAGGGGATTGTGCTTAAAGGGCGCTGTAATAAAAATATAAATGCTTTTGTTGTGCAAGTGCTTATACCCCTAAGCATAATCCAATAGGCCAGATGGACTTGGTCACCCATGTGTGGGGTGTTAATTCTAATATGCATGCTTGGGATTTGTATGACTTGTTTAGCTAATCTATGTTTTGCAGGTTTTAGTTAGATTTACTTTCTCTCTTCATGTAATTTTGCAATTAGGATTTTAGAATAATTGTTATGGGGGATTGGGATGAACATTGATCATAAGATCTCATCTTATGAACCATGTGAAGCCTTTGGAGCAATCACCTTACAACCATCCAAAAGAAGGAACCAAAAGTAGAAAGAAGAAAGAAGAAAGAAGAAGAGAAAAATGAAGACCCCCATAACATGAATTTCCTTACTTGATTGTAAATTAATTCATTTGTAATCCGGGTTGTATAAGGTTAGAGCTTGGCTACCCAATTTATTTTCGGTTTGTGCGGTGGTGCCCGACCACAAATGGCCTTTTATTATTTTGTGTTAGCTTTATAAAATGTTTGATGTTTTATTTAGCTTGTGCATTAAGATGGCATGTTTTCCTATTTTCTTTCTTGCTTTGATGTATGGCCTGGATGACGATCAGGCTCTTAGGAAAAAATAAATCTTCTACCAAATTAAATAACTCAAAATTAAAAATAAATAACTCATAACCTCCCCTAAAGCTTAGGTTAAAAATTAAGATAAAAGAACTAGCAACCCCTTAATTGGATGAGTATTTCTTTTCTAACATCATGCATAAAAGTATATTGTTTCACTCTTGATTGGAGGGCTTCCACCTTTACCAGAGAACTTGGCTTGACCTTTGAGAGCCATGGTAGAAACAAACCTCCCTTTCTTACTAATTATGGCCCATAATCTTAATTCTCATGCATTTAGGCATATGAATCCTATAAGCTTGAGTCAAATGATTGTCCAAAAATAAAAGTAAAAATGTAATACGTTTTGCATTAGATCTAGGTCATTTTCATGCCCCTTACATGATCTAGTCTCTTAGGGAGTGAGTTTAAGGACTTACTCTCTTTCTAAAATAAATAATAGCCTAGCTATCTTGCATAATGCATAAGACTTTCCTACATGAATTTAAAACCATATGAGGAGTTAGTTGGCAGCCACCCCTAGGCAGTTGTAAGTCAAAGCAGTCAGATAGTTTGTCCTTTCTTATGGAGGTAAACCAAATACCCATTTTTTCCTAAGATTTAGGTCATGCTTTTGGCCCTCGCCTAAGCTCCCTAGATTTAGGTTCTGAGATTGCTTCTCCCTTCTATGGGCTATAAGCATAAATCCTCACCTCTTGGGCATTTTCATAATCTTGTATTATGGAATTATAAGCCATAAACTTCTAATAAAAATTCAACTCAAATAAATAATTCAATTTGAAAAATGTAAAGCCCAACCATAGGGTAGTGGGATGCTTTTAGGCTTCCTAGTATCTTTAACATCCCCTACTCATTTCCATTTAGCTTTGATAAGAATTTCTTCTTCTTGATCGATCCCACTTGATTTGCTAAAAATAAACTAATCAATTGATTGTCCTACCTATTAAAATTTTTGGAGACAATAATCATTTACCTTAATCGAGAGTATTCCTAAAGAATCCCATTCCTTAGGATGTAATTAACTATGAGGGCTTTCCCCTGTAGGGAATTTAATGAACTCGGTTTATAATAAACCCTACTCTACTTTTTCATGTAAAGTAGGGGAAGAATCTATGGTACATATGCAGACCCATTATCAGAGTCCTTTAGGTGATTAGGTCCATTATAGGGTGTGACTTCTATCTTTGAGATAGTACACCTCTCCTCAATGTCGCATTAATCACCCTCAATAAGAACATTTGGGATCTACGTGGTATTCAAAATGCATAAAAGAGTATATTTCTATCTTCATTTTATTCCACATAGATTGAAGATGGAAGTATTCATTCTTTAGAAATTCTAATATAATTTCACCACAATCCTCTTTTCCCAAAAAGAAAAGGGAGGTAGATGAAGGTAGAGATGTATATAATAATTTTCACCGCACCTATGGAAGCATTAATCTATCTAAAAATTCTTGAACCAATTTTCAACAAACACAAATTGGTTGAAAATGGATTCTACATTCAAAAATCTCCTTTCCAATCAATTCCAAAATCTCTTTTTCAAATTCATTTGAGACCCACTTATCACTTTCAAGTTATTGAGTGTGGGTTCAAATTCTAAATCAAAATTCAAAAAATCAATAAAGTAGAAATCTGATTCAAACTTATTTTTCAACATTGCACACTTTCAGTCAGTTTTCAGTCAGTTCAGTTTCAAATGTCAGCACAGAAGTATGTCTTCACATTTCCTCATGGGATTGATTTGGCCTTGGATCAGGCCAGCCTCCCATGATCTAACTATGTCCACCTCATCCACTTTAGTCATGGCTTTAAGGGGGCTAAGATCACATTTGAGGGGACCACCCTCATGATAGTCAGCAAGAGTGTGGTGACCGGGTAGTAGTAGGTAATACAGATTGAGTTACCATCTGATTCAGAGATCCCCTCACTGAAGAGGAAGGCTATGGCGCTCCCACGAGAGGTTCTAGTGCTACCGCACCATTGTTCTCACGCCTAGTATGGACTAACACCCACTCATTGGCACCTTCCAAGGGGAAGGCTACCCTAATTCCAAGGATTGTCTCCTCTGCCTATGAGATTGGGACTAGTTCCCATACTGGTCGACCTACCAGGACTCAGCGCCGAAATAAGAACCGCATGATCAAGCAGTATCATACTCGCATAGCGAGGGAGTTGGAGGCAGTTTCACAGTCTGCCATGGAGGAGGTACCTAGGGTAATGTCTCCTCTCATTACAGAGAACATGTTTCACCCCCTCTTTAGATCTGATAGAGAGGATGTTAGGAAGATTTCAGCTTCACCTTCGCCCGCAGTATAGTTTCAGGCTCTTATCAGTGAGAGGAGGAGGTCGTACACCGTCCTGAGGTTAGTTCTTCACCGAGTTGGTGGAGCCTATAGATGATCGGAGTCTGGGGCTCAATTTGATTTAAGATTAGTTATCTCCCACAATGTGAGTAGATAGATCAGGCAGGAGAGGGCCAGGGAGGCCCGTACATCAATGCATATCACTAGCCGAAAGAAACATAGGTACAGTAGGAGTCAACTGCTTCAACACTTGTTGACTTTCTCGATCAGCGTGCTACCCGCACTAATCGTACTGACAGTATCTTACTGATGGGTACTACCCATCACAAGAGAGGAGCTCCTACCCTGAGAGAGTCGGTGGTGCCTCCGCCACACTATTCTACCCCCCGTCCACCATCTCTGGTCCAAGTTCCATCATCCACCATTCCAGCAAAGGCCATGAAGGCCGCATCCGGGGAGAAGAGAACCCCATTAGCGATCCAGCTATAGCCAAGAGATCCCGTTCCATCTACACCGCCTACTATGGAGAGGCCGAGCTCTCCTGCTCGACCTTCTACCCCAGTTGTGGTGAGGAGGGAATGACAACCTCAGAGTATCATAGTCATCCCATCACCACCACCACCACAGCGATGCTATAGAGATAGCAGTAGCCAAGGGAGGAGGAGATAGTTCAGTAGTCCCCATGGCCATAGATCCTCCTAGAAGTACCACTCCGTCTAGATCCAATGACAGTCAGGAGCATCTTTCTTCTAGCGAGCATAACCCTCAAGGTTAGCTCTCTAGCAAAGGTTAGATGACTATCTGTTCGTGACAATGATCCTGCTACTGGCCAACCTCGATCTTTCGTACTTGTTTAGTTGGACCGATCCCTAAATAACATTGTAGGTCAGTATCTAGTGGAGAAGAATGAGATCTTAGGATATGTCTGGTCCAATTTAGAGGATGAAAATGTCAGTTTTGATCCGAATGAAGATGATCTATTAGAAGATTCAATTGGGTACACATGGTAGACACCAGGGGTTCCCTCCTCCATGATCAGTAGACTTTGGAAGGTGATGTGACTGAGCAGGAAGACACAGCTTATTCGACCCAACACCTCTATCTGCAATTAAAACAAGAGGATGAACAAATAGATATGATGGGGAAGAGGCTTCAAGACTTGCTGGTAGCAGTTTTAGCACATCAGAACCATGCCCCTGCATTATGTCCTACTATAACAAATTTGGTCTACCTTAGTTGTTGCATGTCTTGGATCAAGCCAAGACTACACCGCAGGGTAGCACCAACTTGTATAGGAAGGTAGTGGATATTACCTCCATACAAGAGAAAGATATTAAAACCATGGTTGAGCAGTAGGTGAGAGAAGCATTGGCTCAAGCCCGAGGAAGATCATCAGTTTTGAAGGTATACCCTACTTGAGAATTCAATGCCATCCAGTATCTTAATGATTTTGTGCCACCTTCTTTCATGAGCTTTGATGATAGCAAGAACATAAGGTAGCACATAGTGCATTTCAGGGCCAGTTATTGCAACGCTAGTGGCAGTGATGCTCTCATATTCTGACTTTTTATCAGTAGCTTAGCAGGCATAGCCTTCGATTAGATGCTGAACTCCCCAATCATTCAATGAAGACTTTTCCTGAGTTAGAGAAACTCTTCATTAAGAGATTTGCTAGAGCTCAATGAAGGGTGACTGTAGGCGATCTCATCCTGGTGAGTTCCTCGTTGATTATATTCTCAGATGGCATAATTTGAGTATGAAATGCAAACTATGGCTGTCTAAACAGCATGCCATTGAGATTTTATGAGAGAATATCTATAGTCTGGTCGCCTTCATTCTCAAAGGTTTCACGATCAAAATATTTGAGAAGCTAATCAACAAGGCGGCTAGCTTACAAGGAGAAGCCAAATAGTTACCTTTTCTAGATCAATCATAAAGCCAAAGCCGCAGAAAGCTTTTGAGAAGAAATTAGGGGTAGTGACATGCAGTAGACAAGGGGAAGCAGTCGGCCAGAGAGCAATATGAGAGACCTCGTGCTCCACAACCATCACTTTAACCTCCTCTACCACCACCGAGGCCATCTTACCGACCGCCATAGTAGCCTC
Organism: Cymbidium sinense; assembly: GCA_021442155.1. Classification (NCBI taxonomy): domain Eukaryota; kingdom Viridiplantae; phylum Streptophyta; class Magnoliopsida; order Asparagales; family Orchidaceae; genus Cymbidium; species Cymbidium sinense. The sequence continues at coordinate 113,846,684 of CM038224.1, forward strand.
CATGGCCTTTTCTGCCTCCTCCTCAGCCATATCCACAATAGCAGTGGTACACATACACGTCGCCAGGTAGCTACAGTTCACCTCATCTTATGGGTAAACTAAACAAACTATATTCATTTAAGAGGGATGTAATCAAAAAAATCTCTAAGAATCTCTTAATTAAACTTGATTTTTAGCTACCCAAACCTAGAAAGCCAGAGGAAGTGGGCAAAAATAATGATCCTAACTTTTGCCCCTACCATCGCATGCTAGGTCATGTTCTGGAAGATTGCTTTACATTCAAAGACTAGCTTGAGCATAGCTTTAAGACAGGTGCCATAATTATCCCGAAGGAATACGTTGTGGAACAACATCCAGTTTCATTAGGGTAATCATTGAGGATGCTTGCGATCCTTCCAAAACCAAAGAAGGTTGGGATATCTCCTTATCCTAAACCTCTAAGAAAAATGTTTCCAAAATCAAGAAACTTTTCTTGCAAGTGCCTGAGGTAGCTCGAACCTCCAACATCAAGGAAGGTTTGCAAGTTATCCAGGACAACTTAGGGAAGGTAGGAGCTCAATAGGAGCAACAACCCATGCCAGCCTGAGATAGCCAAGTAGCGCAACTATCGATCGAGCCCAGCCTCTAGTCCACCGTTGCAGCTACTACCTCAACGAGCACATCTACTTCAGCTAGCTCTTCCTTTAGTAGACATCTTGTATTGGTAGATGAGGGCATCAAAACCCTCACCCCACTTACTTTACTTGACTTCTACTATGTACCTCCTTCAAAATCCAAGAAATCAAGGAACAAAGCTTGTTTGAATTATACCTGTGTCACTTCTGATGGATTGTCTAATTATACTCTTTTGGAAAGCTCTCCAAGTCTACATAATAATTATAACAACTCCAATCTACCTCTTTCTTATTCAAAAATGGACTTTCCATTTCAAAAAACTATGGGTTCACCTCTTGAGATAGACTTGGAATCATCTGATTCCAAGGGTCCCATAGAAGAAGTTGTAGGTATGCTTGACGAGTAGGTAGAATCTTCCACTAACCCACCATAAGAGATCACCGAAGTTAATCTCCATAGTGGCAAGGTTCTACCTCCTAGGGGAGCACTTCAAGATAGAGGAAAATAAGTCATTGGTTTAGATGATTGAGAAGCCCCTCCACAGAATGCTCCACCCATAAATATGCTTATGGAGGATCAGCCTAAGGTGGATTACAATGTCCTCTCTCACCTAAGAAAGTTTTCATCTAAGTTAAGCATATATGATGCCCTTATCTTATCCAAAGAGATGCGGGAGTCATTAATCAAGGCTCTTCTTGATCCTAAAATATGCTTAGCTCAGCTGACCACTATTGGAAAGGAGGCACATTATTCCAAAGAAGCCCAAGGAGTCACTTTCACAGATGAAGATCTTCTATCACCTAAGAAAGTTTTCATCTAAGTTAAGCATATATGATGCCCTTATCTTATCCAAAGAGATGCGGGAGTCATTAATCAAGGCTCTTCTTGATCCTAAAATATGCTTAGCTCAGCTGACCACTATTGGAAAGGAGGCACATTATTCCAAAGAAGCCCAAGGAGTCACTTTCACAGATGAAGATCTTCTTCTATGGGACATGGAGCATAACCGTCCCCTCTACATTATAGTGGACATGGGCAGATTAGACTCCCAAGGTTCTTGTTGATCCAGGTGTATCGGTGAACATTATGAGTCTAAAGACCCTTGTTTATTTGAGGATTGACATCTCTACACTCTGAGGAGATTGGATGATGTTGAGAGGATTCAATGAACTAGGCGAGAGGGCTTTGGGTTCCATAGTGCTACCTTTGGAGAAAGGTGAATGGAAGACTGAAGCCAAGTTCTACATAATTGATTCGAATACTTCATTCACTGCTTTGCTCGGTAGGCCTTGGATACATCATAATAAGATGATTCCAACCTCCCTCCATCAGTGCATCAAGTTTCAAAAGGATGGGATCGAGTACTATGTCAAAGGTGATGAAAAGCCATTTTCAATCTAGGAGGTTGAGCTATATGAAGATGCGACCTACTATCTTCCTCAGAATACCTTTTCTCATGAACTTGGTTAAAATTCAAATGCAAAAGAAAAAGAAGAAAAAGAAGAAAAAGAAAGAGAAAAAAGAAAATGAAAGAGAAAAGAAAAATGAAAGTTCAAGCGAATAAGAAAAGGACATTGAGAAAGAAGTAAAGCTGCATATCACATTCCACCAACAGCTCATCTCATCATATGGACATATGGGTAGGATGACTCAACTTCCACCAGGAGGAAGCAGAGGCAGTTCCAAAGGTGGAAGACCACCTAGTTGGCAACTAGCTAATAGGGGTTATGTTCTAGTTCATATGAGTACCCCTACTATTCACATAGACTTGGAATCCAGCTCGAAGGACAAGTCTTATGTGATTAGTATACCATCCCTCCCTCGGTGGATTTCATTGGAGGTGACACTTGACACGGGCGGTGGCGAACTAGGCCTCCAAGCAAAATACAATGTATTCAAATCAAGCATTTGTGAAACTATCGAGGTGGCAGGGGCTTAGCTCTAACCTCACTTTCATCTCAAAAAGCTGAAGGTTTAGTAGTTAAGGATGCCCCTTAAGTCTTCCATTGATGCAAAGCCAAAAAGATTCATATTAGGATCATCATCCTCATGTCCTGAAGTTGATGTAGAACTTAAGAATAATTCATGATTAGTACTCAACTTGTGTTCTTAATCTTGTGAAGAAAGCTTTGATTCCTTATACATGGTCTAAGTACAAGTCAGAACACTTAAAAAACTTGTGAACAATAGAGGCAAGGATGTACAATCAAGATCAGGACTAGGGCTCGGTATAGTGGGTCTAGTCAATGATGATGATTACTACTTAGTTATTACCAATCATCTGAAATCTGATAGGTTCTTTTCAAATTATACCAACTTTTATGAGGAAGTGTGTTTAGAAACTTTAGATGATCCAGATGATCTTCAAATTAAAGATACCGCCGAATTTGAAGAGGAGATCCATTCAACAATTGACAAGCTTAAAGAAATCAGGGATAAAAGAAAATTCATGCATAAATATTAGTTTGTTTTGAATGAAGAAGAAGCCAATGACTTATTATTGATTGAGTTTAAGGACTGCTTTGCATGAAGTTATGAAGTGATTCCTGGATTATCTCCTGACGTTGTAGTCCATAAACTAGCAATAGATCCTAATGCCAACCCTATCAAGCAAGCTCCTAGACGCATGTAATTGGAAATCAACTGGTCACTTCTGAAGTCAAGAAACTGATCAATGCTAGTTTCATCAGGGAAGAAAAATGCCCTACCTAGTTTGCCAGTGTCATCTCAATTAAGGAGAAGAATGGCCAAATTTGCATATGCATCGATTGCAGGGAGTTAAACAAGGCATGCCCTAAGGATGAGTTTCTTCTTCCAATACTAGAATTAATGGTGGACATCACCTCATCTCATGTAGTTTTCTCCTTCATGGATGGGTCATCTAGCTACAATTATCCCCGAGGATGAAAGAAACACTACTTTTCAAACCCCAATCGAAATATATTGTTATAAGGTATTTCCTTTCGGCCTTAAAAATATTGGTGCTACATACTAATGGGCCATGACTTAGATCTTAAATGAACTCATCCATCATCAGGTTGAGTACTATGTTGATGATCTAGTAGTCAAAAGTAGAGGAAAGGAAGACCATTTCTTTGACTTGAGAGTAGTTTTTGAATGGTTAAGACAATACAATCTCAAAATGGACCCCCTAAAGTGTGCATTTGGAGTAGCTTCAGGGAAGTTCTTTGGGTTTATTGTTCGACACCAAGGAATAGAGATAGATTCAGAAAAGATCAAAGCTATCTTAGAAATGACACCCCCTAAAAGTCTAACCCAACTTAGATCTTTCTAAGGGTTATTTAGCATATCTAAGATGCTTTATCTCTAGCCTATCAAGGAGATGCAAACCATTTTTAGCACTTGTCAAAAAGGATGCCTAGTGCCAACATGCCTTTGAAGATATCAAGTAGTATTTTGTGAAACCGCCAGTTCTAGCAGTCCATATCCTTAGCAGGCTGTTGATCCTCTACATATTGGACAACTCCTTTGGCGCTTTGTTGGCCTAAGCCAATGACAAAGGGATGAAGAACACTCTCTATTTCCTCAGCCATCATCTGATCAATGCTGAAGCAAACTACCCACCTATTGAGAAACATTGCCTAGTTTAATCTTTGCATCCCAAAAGCTAAGGCACTACATGCTTTCTTATAAGGTGAACTTGGTTTTAAAAATCAATCCACTGCAGTATCTCATGACATGGCCAATGCTATCCAGATGTTTGGCATGTTGGTCAATGATTCTCACCAGTTTGATATTATATTTGTACCCCTTCATGTGATGAAAAGACAAGCACTAGCAGATTTCTTAGCAGCACACCCACTTCCTGCTGATTCTCCGCTTAGTGATGATCTCCCTGACGAACAAATCATGAACTTAGGAGAAGTTAACAATCACCATTGGGAGATGTATTTTGATGGTGCGGCTTCCTTTCATAAAGGAGAAGAATCACGATCTACTCTTCTAAAAAAGGTAGGGGTATGAATAATTCTCTTAACTCCAGAGCGATGTGATGAGATTCTCATACTATCTCTCCAATCCCTGTACCAACAATGAAGCTGAGTATGAAGCTTTGATTGCCTGTTTAGGGTTAGCCATTACAGTGTGTGTCAAAATCATCAACATCTATGGGGACCCTCAGTTGGTCATCAACCTGATTGTCGGGTCCTACAAGGTTCTCAAACCCAAGCTTCATCATTACCACGAGTGTACCATGAAGTTGTTGGCCCAGATCCTTGAGGTTAGCATCTACAAACTCCCTCGAGGAGAGCATGTAGTAGAAGATGCTTTGGCCAAACTTGTCAAAGAATTGGCATGTCCGAAAAATGAGTCCATTCCGATAAGGGTCCAAAATAGATAAGTCCTATCTCTTATTGAAGCTAAACTTATCGAGAGACTTTCTCTTGAAGGGGAGGTTGTCATTAACAAAAAGGATGAGGAGCTGGATTGGAAACGCATAGATTACTTGAACCGACAAACTACGAAGAAAAGTCACAATCCTTTCGGTGAAAACGAGAGCTCTGCTATCTTTGTCATGGATGGCACCTTATACCGATGAGCTTTCGATCAAATATGATTACATTGTTTCAACAAAAATGAAGCCAATGATATTATAACCGAGTTACATTCATGGTCTATGCAGAGCGCATCAATCCGGTCTGAAGATGAAAGCAAAGATGAAGAGATTAGGATACTACTGGCCTTCAATGATCACAAACACATGAACGTGACTAGAGATGCCATCAATGTCAGGAACATGGTGTGGTCCTACATTAACCACCCAACATTCTACATCCTACATTGGCTACATGGTCATTTGAATGTTGGGGCATAGACATTGTGGGTCCTATCGATCCTCCTTCTTCCAAGGGTCATTAGTTCATCTTAGCTGCTACCGACTACTTTTCCAAGTGGGTGGAAGCAATCCCACTCAGAGAGGTCACAGCTCAACACGTGCTCTAGTTTTTCAGGAACCATATAGTGTATAAGTTCGGGGTGCCTCGATGAATACATGTAGCACTGCCGCCATGCAGCACTATGATGTGACATTTAAGTAGCCATTCAGTGGATGACATGTGTAAAGCATATCTGAGTCAGCCACTTGCATGGCGCACCATTGGATTAAGGGATTAATTAAGTTTTAAATAATTCAAATCTATCCTCAAAACTTCCAAAATTAATATTTTTTAAAAAAATCGGCAAATATGAGGTAAATTTTCACTGAAAGATAATTCAAGCTAGAATATTCTAAAATAGGTTTTAATGGATTTTGAGTATTGTCTTTATCTGATTTTAGCTTTAATTGGAAATCTTAATTTGCTAATTACTCCATAATTAATCTACTGATTAATATCAAACTTCTTGAGTGTATTTTGGGGGATGACTTCTACCTCCCCTAATTTTTTGGGATTTATTGGTGGCTTAATGGGAAGTTGCTAATTCATTTTCTAATTACCCCTTTATGTAATTAAGGATAATTATGGGTTTCATAAGTCTTTAATCCTTTGTTGAGGTTGATTAAGGTCTGATTTAGTGAATGGGAGGTTTAAGGAATAATTTTGGGGCATTTCTCCTATGTTATTCCTTAAACCCCCTTTTCTTTCTTAATCCTCTCTTAATTAAGGGATAATTAACTAATTACCCTCTTAATTAATTTTTTAAAATTCTATAACTTTTCAAAACTTAATTAATCTACTTTAGGTAGATGCTTAGGTGTTCAAGAGCCTACGTTCAATTAAAAAAATCAAAATGCAACTGATTTGTGTGAGGGGTGTTTTGAAATTACTTAAGTTAAACCCCTTAGCTTAACTAATCATTAATCATGAGCCAAACTGCATTTGGCCCCTTTCTTCTTAGGTGCATTGCAAATTTAAATTTCTTGTGTGATTTTATGTCATCTCATTGGCTCATAATTATTTGGTTAACTATACTAAGGTGGTGGAGGTAAGGGATAATTAACATGTTTAATTTATACCTAACCTAATCAAAAATATAAAATGAATCTAATCATCTAAAAATTAAAACAAAATATTAAACACATGTGAGAATCGGTTAGGAATAGGAAACTCAATTCACATTTTTAAAATTCAATCAAATTCTAAATTAAACAAAAATCATATTAAACAAACTTTGATTTACGTTTAGCTTTCTTATTTTATAACATTATCTTTAGCATTTAATTAAAGTGAATGTGTTTACATGATTTCAATGTTTTAGTTCTTTCCCAACATGCTAAATATGTGTGTCATATGGTTTCATTCATCCACACTTTTCAAAAATTAAATTTAAAATGAAAGTGTTTCCTTTATGTTAAATTGCATGTGTTTGCTAAAGTAAGAATATGAGTGGCTATTATCACTATTAAATTCAAATTATTTTCAAAATATATGAATCTATTATCAAAACTAAAAGTGTGTTACTTATATCTAAATTATAAGTTTTCAAAAGTAAAATATAAGGATCTTAGTGTAGGTTTTCCTTCTCTTCTCTTTTAGTATTAGTTTTGAATAGGATTTGGCAAGGTGTATGGTTCATTTGAAAAGAACCTAACACTTGCCTAATTTCATATCATATTCATTCCTATACTATCACTTAAGAAGGATACCTATGCTCAATATAAATTGCATAAACAAAATAAACCAATCAACACCGACTTTTGCATTCTTTCTTTTCCATTTATTTCTTTTGTATATATGCTTGTATTTAAGGAAAGTTGTATATTAATCTGGACAACCCCAAGGTTATGAGGCCTTAAGTAGCCCTAAGTTGGTTTTGTACCTTACACCTCTGGTTAACAATGGCGTCATACTCACTTATGCCTTTCATACATTCATATGTGCATGTGAAAGTTGGATAAGAAATCACTTTGTTACTTAATGAAAATCGTGCATCATAAACTTCCAAATTTTATTAAGATGAACTACCTAGCATGCATCACAAAGTGTGCTAAATATCCCCATTTGTATGTATAGGAATCATTCATATGTATGTTATACATGTTGGGAATGAAATGAAGTTATGTTTTGTGAATTTAGTTCATTTTACTTAATCTTGAAATGCCTTTCTTTTTGAATTAGTTTGTTTAGAGTTCATCTAAACTTAGGATTAATTAAGACACCTAATTAAAACATTTACTAAATAAAACTAAAACATGAATCCACTTTAGAAATTACTTAGGTTAGGGAAGGAAAGAGAAGTTCTCTTCTCTTTCCCTCTCTTTAACTTAATTAATTGTAGGATTCACTTAAACCTAATTAAAACATAAAATAAAATCAACCCAAAATAATTAAATCATTTAAATGAAACCCTCCTCTAAGTTGACCATCCTTCACACTTAGAAAATTCAAACTTAAAGTCATAGCTAAGCATACCACACAAACCTCTAAAGCCCACACATTAGGCTAAGTCACCACTTCTAGCTTTAGGTTAGGGCGGTGTATGGTTTGATGCTTGCTTTTATTTTATGATATATGTTTTAGTTTAGATGTTAGGATGTTTTTGCATAGAATGAATGGTAGGATGATCTTAATTTAACCATTATTTTCTGCAGGGGATTGTGCTTAAGGGGTGCTGTAATAAGTAAAAATATAAATGCTTTTGTTGTGCAGGTTCTTATACATTTAAGCATAATCCAATAGGCCAGGTGGACTTAGTCACCCATGTGTGGGGTGATAAGTCTAATATACAAGCTTGGGATTTGGTGATTTTTTTAGCTTACCTTTGTTTTGTAGGTGTTAGCTAGATTTACTTTTCCATTTCCTGTAATCTTTGCAATTAGGATTTTGGAATGACTGTTATGGGGATTAGGATGAACATTGGTCATAAGATCTCATCTCATGCACTATGTGAATCCTTTGGAGCATCCACCTTCTAACCATCCAAAAGAAGGAGTCAGAAAAAAATAAGAAGATAGAAGAAAAGAAGAATGAAGAAATGAAGCTTGAAGACCCCCATAACAATGAGTTCCTTGCTTAATTGTATTTAATTCATTTGTAATCTGGGTTTGATAAGGGTAGAGCTCAGCTACCCAATTTATTTCTCAGGTTTATACGGTGGTACCTGACCATAATGGCTTCTTATTCTTTTGCAGTTAGCTTTATTAATTGATTGATGATTTGTTTAGCTTATGCATTAAGTGGCATCCTTTTTCTAGTTTCTTGCTTGCTTTATGTATGGCCTGGATGTGGATTAGGCTCTTAGGGAAAAATAAATCTTCTACAAAATTTAATAATTCAAAACTAAAAATAAAGAACTCATAACCTCACATAAAGCTTAGGTTTAAAATCAAGATAAAAGAATTAGCAACCCCTTAGCTGGATGAGTACTATTAGCCTTTGTCAAAATAATTGTCCAAAAATAAAAATAAAATGAAATCTGAATTGCATTAGATTTAAGTTGTTTGAAACATACCCTTATATGATATAGTCTCTTTAGGGAGTGAGTTTAAGGACTTAGTCTCTTTCTAAATAAATAATAGCCTAGCTATCTTGCATAAAGCATATGACTTGCCTACATGAATTTAAAATCATAGGAGTAGTTAGTTGGCAGCCACCCCCAGGTGCTTATAAGTCAAAGTAGTCGGGTGGTTTGCCTTTCTTATGGAGGCAAACCAAATACCCATTTTTGCCTTAGATTTAGGTTGTGCTTTTGGCCCTTGCTAAAGCTCCCTAGATTTAGGTTATGAGGTTGCTTCTCCCTTTCATGGGCCATAAGCATAAATCCTCACCTCTTATGCATTTCCATAATCTTGTGTTATGGAATCATAAGCCCTAAATTTCCATTGAAAAATTGAACTCAAATTAATTAAATCAATTTCAAAAATGTAAAACCCAATTATAGAATAGTTTGAGATGCTCGCTATGTTTCCTAGCATCGTGAGCATCTCCTACTTATCTTCCTTTGGTTTTGATAATAACTCCCTCTCTTCGATCAATCTCATTTGATCCTCCAAATTAAACTAATCAATTGACAATCCTACCTATTAAAATCTTTGGAGACAATGATCTTTTACTTTAGTCGAGAGTATTTCTAAGGGATCTCATTCCTTAGGATGTAATTAACTATGAGGGCTTGCCATTGTAGGGAACTCAACGAACCCACTTTACTTAAACCCTACTTTACTTTTTCATGTAAAGTAGGTGAAGACTCTATGGTACATACGCAGACTCATTATCCATAGGAGTCCTTATTCAGGTGATTACGTCCATTGTAGGGTGGTGACTTCTATCTCTTGAGATAGTACACCTCTCCTCAATGTCTTACCCGATCACCTTAATAAGAACATTTGATGATCTACATGGCATCCCAATAAAGCGTATTTTATATATTCTTATTTTTCATTTATCCTCTTTTTCAAAAATTGTGGGATAGATGAAGGCAGAAATGTATAAAATATTTTTCATCATAAATATTTCTGGCGACTCCATTGGGGATGGTTCCTCTCTCCATCTTTGGTAAATGATCATTGTCTTCAAGTATTGATAGTGGTTTCGTACTATGGTATGAATTCGAGACTATCTTTCTTTCCATTGGCACTTAGCTTATATCATTTTTAAGTTGAGTTAGCCAACATCATTAGGTTTTAGGACCTCACCCTGTGTTGGTCTTAAAATCCTGAGTTCGAATGTGTAAAATAAAAGATCTAAAAGAAAACATTTCAAGACTTCTCCTTATCATTTTTTATGATAAGGAAAGGTTCATTCTAAAATAATAAAACAAAATAAATTGTTCTTAAAATCTTACTTTTAAAGCACTCTTTCAAAAAAAATGCACATAATAAAATATTCTCCACAAAATTTGCTTAAATCACCCTCATCTAACATTTCTCATAATTTTTACATGCAGGAATCTTTAAAAATAAAACTAACAATCTTTTCCAAAAGCACAAATGAACATCTTCTTTCAATTCATTATGATGAAGATTCCATTTTCAAAATAAAATGAACAATCATCTTTCGAAAAATCAAAATCAAAATTAAAAATAAAACTTCCAAAAAAGCACATATGAACCTTTCCATTCAATATACCCACACCTATTGAATAGAAGCTTCATTTTCAAATAAAATGAAATTTTTCAAAAGCACACATGAACATCTTTCTTCAATCCATTTTGATGAAGATTTCATTTTCAAAATAAAATGAACAATCATCTATCCAAAAATCAAAATCAAAATTAAAAATAAAACTTTAAAAAAAATACATATGAATCTTTTTCATTCAATATACCCACACCTATTGAATGGAAGCTTCATTTTCAAATAAAATTAAATTTTTCAAAAGCACACATGAACATCTTCCTTCAATTCATTTTAATGAAGATTTCATTTTCAAAATAAAATGAACAATCATCTTTCCAAAATTGGAGGGTTGCGATAGGTAGTCGACAGCCAGCGTAAAACTTATCGAAATAATCATGACATGAATCCTTTAAATCATTGTGTTAATGCTAGGGTGTCCCATGGAAGCAATGCTTTGTACCAATACGTGAAAAAATGCAAGGCGTTGCATGGGTGCGATGCTTAAATAAGGGTTCTCACATTATGGGAGATGCGGGCAAAGAAGTTAGTCCTTGAAACTAGAATTAGGTTAGGATCTTGGAATATAGGTACTCTTAGTAAATTAATGGAATTAATAGATATTATGGTTCATAGAAAATAAATATTTTATGTATTCAAGAAACTAAATGGGGGGGAGAAGGAGATTGATAGTTTAGGTTTTAAACTTTGGTATTCAGGTAGAAGTCGAACTAGAAATGGTGTAGGTGTGATTATAGATAAAAGTTTGAAGGATAATGTTATAAATATTAATAGATGTGGAGATAGAATTATAGCTTTAAAAATTATTGTTGATACTAAGATTATCAATGTTATAAGTGTTTATGCTCCTCAAGTAGGTTTGGATGTAAGCTCAAAAGAAAAAGTTTGGAATGAATTAGAGAGATTAATACAAAAGATACCTCTTGAAGAAAAAGTATTTATTGGACGAGATTTAAATGGACATGTTGGTAGAGTGGTAGAAGATTTTAAAAGTGTTCATGGTGGTTATGGATTTGGAGTGACTAATGAAGAAGGTAGGACTATATTAGATTTTTTCCTTAGCTTATGATTTTGTAGTTGCTAATACTTTATTTAAGAAAAGAGATGAACATATTATTACTTATAAAAATGGATCAAGTAAAACATAGATTGATTATTTTCTAATGAGAAAAATAGATCGTTTAGATTGTAAAAATTGTAAGGTTATTCAAAGTGAAAGTTTAAGTACCCAACATCGATTGTTAATTTTAGATTTTATGATGAAAGATTGTAAGAGGAAAAATAAATCAAATTATTGTCCTAGGATTAGATGGGGACACTTAAATAATATAAATAAAAATATTTTTAAGAGCAAAATACAAGAACATAGAATTTTGGATGTTCATAAAGAAGCTAATATTATGTGGGAAAAAGTAGCAAGTGAAATTAAGCAAGTTGCTAAAAATATGCTTGGAGAATCAAAAGAAAAAGCTTCTTTTAATAAAAATAGTTGGTGGTGGAGTTAGAGTGTGCAAGAAAAGATAAGAAATAAGAAGCATTGTTATAAAATTTGGTTTAAATGTAAAAACTTGGAGAATTGGGAAAGATATAAAGTGGTTGGTAGAGATTCTAAGAAAGCAATATATGATGCAAAAAAATTAGCTTTTAGCGATTTATACAATAGATTAGATACCAAAGAAGGTGAAAGATGTATGTATAAGTTAACCAAAGAGATAGGAGAAGTAAAGACCTAGTTAGTGAGGTGTATTAAGGATGAAGATAATAAAGTGCTTTTCTTAGAAAAGGATATTGAAAATAGGTGGATGAGATATTTTGATAAACTTTTCAATGAAGGATCTGAATGTATGATTGATTTTAGCAATCTTAATACCTAAACAAAAATAGAGAATTTTATTTTATCATCAGTAAATATGAAGTTAGAGAAGCTTTAAAGAAAATGAAATGTGGAAAAGCAGTAGGACCTAATGATATTCCAATAGAAGTGTGGAAATGTTTAGGAGATCGAGGAATTTCTTGGCTTACAAATCTTTTTAATGTTATTTTAAAGACTAAAAAGATGCCAGATGAGTGGAGAAAGAGTTTCTTGGTTCCTATATTTAAGAATAAATGTGATGCACAAGAGTGTGCAAATTATAGAGGAATTAAGTTAATGTGTCATACATTAAAATAATGGGAGAGAAATAGCATAGGTTACGATGTGATACAAAAGTTTCTCATAATCTTTGGTTTCATGCGGGGATCTACTATGGATGTTATACATTTGTTAAGAGGTTTGATGGAGAAGTATAGAAAAGGAGGATTTACATATGATATTTATTGACTTACAGAAAGCTTATGATAGAGATGTTCTTTAGAGAGTTCTAGAACAAAAAGGAGTTAATATTGGTTATATTCAAGTCATTAAGGATATATACTAGATTACTTGTGAAAACAAGGAGGATTGACAAATATTTTCCCATTTCAATTAGATTACATCAAAGATCAGCTTTAAGCACTTATCTTTTTTACTTTAGTTATGGATGTTCTTACTAGGCATTTACAGGAAGATGTACCTTAGTGTATGCATTTTGCTGATGACATTCTTCTTGTTGACTAGAGAGGGAGTCCAAGAGAAACTTGAATTATGGAGTTCAACATTAGAATCTAAAGGTTTTCATTTAAGTAGATCTAAAATTGAATATATGGAGTGTAATTTTAGTTGTAGAAGTTATAGTGGTAATGTTGTGACATTAGGTGAACAAATCATTAATAAGAGTGAGTGATTCAGATATTTAGGCTCTATTGTTCAAAATGATTATGAAATAGATGGAGATGTTATTAGTAGAATTTAAGTTGGATGGTTGAAGTGGAGGAATGCATTAGGCCTGTTGTGTGATAGAAAAGTTCCACTTAAACTTAAGGGAAAATTTTATAAGATTGTGGTAAGACCTGCAATGACTTATGGTGCAGAATGTTGGCCAATAAATGAGAAGCATAAGACTAAGTTAAGTGTTACAGAGATGAGGATGCTTAGGTGGATGAGTGGCTTTACTCTTAGAAATAAAATGTGAAATGAGTATGTTCGGGAAAAAGTTGGTAGCTCTGGATGATAAGATTAGAGAGTCACCTTAGATGGTTTGGCCACATAAAATCTAGTCGATGACCCGGTTAGGAGAGTAGATGCATTAAATTTGCCTTATGTTAAGAAAGGTGGAGGTAGACCTAAAAAGACTTGGTTAAGATGTATAAAAAATGACCTTAGTATACTTGAATTAAATTAGAATTTGACACATAAGAGGACACAATGGAGATGAAGGATTCATATAGCCAAACCCACTTAGTGGGATAAAGGCTTATTGTTGTTGTATCTTTCTAAAATTAAAAATTAAAATAAAACTTTCAAAAAGCACATATGAACCTTTCATTCAATATACCCACACTTATTGATTGAAAGTTTCATTTTCAAATAAAATTAAATTTTTCAAAAGCACATATGAACATCTTCATTTAATATACTCAAACTTATTGAATGAAGATTCCATTCCAAATAAAATAATAACATTTAGAAATCCCACTTAAACATATCCCACATATGATTAAGTTGGAATTCCCTCTTTCAAAAAGCAATAATCACACACAAAACAAAATTTTACATTTCAAAAATAAGATTGACCTCCATTCCTACATACCCAAATTTATCAAATGGAAGTCTTCTTTTCAAAAATCAAAACTTAAAAATCATATTTTCAAAATGCAAAACACATTTGGAACTTCATTTAGCATACTCAAATTTACTAAGTAAAGTTTCCAAACTCAAAATCAAAACATTTTCAAAGACATTTGGAACTTCATTTAGCATACTCAATTTATTTGTGAAGTCATCAAAACTAAAAATTTTTCAAACACATTTGGAACTTCATTTAGCATAATCAAATTTGTTAAGTGAAGTCTCCAAATTCAAGATAAAAAAATTTTCAAGCACTTTTGGAACTTCATTCTTTAGCATACCAAATTTTCCAAAGAGAAGTTTCCATTTTCAAAACCAAATAAAAACACAAAAATTTTGAACACATCTTTTGGAATTTCATTTAGCATACTCAAATTTGCTAAGTGAAATTTCCATTTCATAAAATTAAGTGGAACTTCATCTTTAGCATACCATGTTTGCTAAAGTAAAGTCTCCACTTTCAATCAAAAACAAATCAAAAACAAATCAAAAATAAATCAAACACACACACACACACACACACACACACACACACACACACATTAGGATTTCCTTAGCATACCCAAATTTGCTAAGGATCCTATTTTTACAAAAATCAGAATATCCAAAATAAATGAAACACTCAGGATTTTCTTAGCATACTCAAATTTGCTAAGAATCCTATTTTCAAAAAATCAAATAAAAACACTTGGGTTCTTCACTTAGCATACCTAAATTTGTTAAGTGGGAATTCCAATTTTCAAAATCAAACAACAATTCACAAAAAAGAAACAATTATTTTCAAACACTTCACTTAGCATACCCAAATTTGCTAAGTAAAATTTTAAAACATCAATTCAAAAACAAAATCAATTGACCCTTACTTTAACATACCCAAATTTGTTAAAAAAAGGGTCCTCAAATCAAAATCTAAATTCAAACAAAAATGAACCTATGGAAGCATCCTTCTAAAAAATATTTGAATCCATCTTTCAACATACCCAAATTTGTTGAAGTTGGATTCATATTCAAAATTCCTCTTTCCAATCAAATTTCTAAATCTTCTCTAATCCATTTGAACCCTACTTAACACTTCCAAGATGTTGGATGTGGGTTCAAATTCTCAATTCAAATTCAGAAATCAACAAAAATAGAAATCTGATCCAAGCTCGTTTCTATATTACAAATTCTCGGAAAGCTTCTTCAATTTTTCAATTTTTTAAAATTGATGAAATGGCTCACAAAAGTTTGTATTCACTTTCCCTCATGACATGGACTTGGCCTTGGACCAAGCCAACTTCCCCCGATTGGATCATACACACCTTATCCATTCGGCAAGGGATTTGAGGGAGTGAGGATCACATGTAAACTCCCCTCTGGTTAGTAGGAGCGTGGTGAGGTCGATCATCTAGATCGATCTACCTTTAGATTCTGACATCTCCCCATTAAAGAGGAAAGCAGTGGTAGTCCCACCAGCTTCATTTATGATAGTACCAGCACTAGCCCCAATTTCAGTGCGCCCCATGGTTTCTCGTCTTTGCAGGTGAGGGAGGAGTACCTCTCATCATTCCCTCAGGGTAAGGCTCCCCTAATCTTGAGAATTTTCTCCCCTACTTTTGAGTACGGGTTTAGCACTCACTCCTCTCATCCTACCAGAACAAAGTGAAGGAACAAAAACTGCATGATTAAGCAATATCATACCAGGATTGCTAGGAGATGGAGGCAGCCGCCCATTCAACTGTTGAGAATTTTCCTGTTTTGACTTCACCACTAGTTACAGCAAACTAGCTTCATCCTCTATCTTAATCAGATAGAGAGGATACTAGGAGTATACGCACATCACCTCCACCAGTGGTTGACTTCTCTTTCGGGCGAGGAGGTTGTATGCCGACCTCAATCAATCTTGCACTAGGTTGGCAGAGCTTATGGATGTTCAGAGTCTAGAGCTCAATTTGATCTAAGATCCATCATCCCCCATAAAGTGGCGAAACATATTCAATAGGAGAGGGCCAGAGAGGCCCATACATATGTTCACAACATTAGTAGAGAGAGGCGGAGGTTCAGTCGCTAGTTGGCAGTTTCTACACCTATCGATTTCCAAGCTCGGCGTGCTACTCGCACCGACCATACAGACAACATCTTACTAGGAGCAGTCATCATAGGAGGACACCTTTTGTTCATACAGAATCGATGGTATCTCCACCACACCGCTCTACCCCCTGTCGGCCATCACCAGTTTACGTCACAACATCTCCAGTTCCATCAAAGGCCATGAAGGCCATATCCGGGGAGAAGCGTACTCCGTTGGTGATCTGGCTATGGTCGAGGGATCCTACTTTATCTACACCACCTACTATGGAGAGGCTAAGCTCTCTTACTTGACCTTCTGCCCTAGTGGTGGTACAAAAGGAGTGGAGACCCCGAAGCATAGTGGTCATCCCTTCACCAACTCCACCAATTCAGCAGGAAATAGAGATGGTAGCAGCTATTGCAAATGGAGCAGATGATAGCTCAGCTGCCCCAATGATAGTGGAACCTCCTAGGAATGTCACCCCTTTCATAGTTAGTGATAGTTAGGAGTATCTCTCTTCTAGTGAGTATAGTCCTCGTAAGATTGACTCTCTATCAGCAGGCGAGGTCTGGTGCCTCTCAGTGCACGATAGTGATCACACCGGTCAACCGAGATTATTTATTCTCATTTAGTTTGATTGTTCTCTCGAGGAGATAGTAGCACATTATCTTATAGGGAAGAAAGAGATTCTAGGGTATGATTGGTCTGATGAGGAGAAGGCCGACTTGATCACAATAAAGATGATTTGTTGGGAGGCGTGGTGAAAAATATATATTCTTCTTTATACATTTCTTTCTTTCATCTATCCCCACTCCCTTTCAAAAGAAGGATAAATGAAAACAGGAAGTATATAAAAATATACTCCTTGTTGGGACACCACATAGATCCATAGAAGTTGTTATTAAGGTGATCGGGTATGACATTGAGGGATGTACTATAAATATCATGAATGAACAATAATTCTAATGACTCAGGACAATGACAAGATTCTTCCCCTTTGGGGGGCAGCCCCATAGTTAATTACATCTTAAGGGATGGGATCTCTTAGAATACTCTTGATTAAGGTAAATGATCATTGTCTCCTATGATTTCAATAGGAAAGGACTATCAATTGATTCATTTTTGAAGATCAAATTGGATTGATCAAGAGAGGGAGTTATTACTAAAAGAAAGATAAGAAGATAAGTAGGAGATGCCCAGCGCTAGGAAACCTGAGCATCTCAAACTATCCTATGGTTGGCCTTCACATTTTGAAATTGATCTAATTTATTTGAGTTGCATTTTTCATTAAAAATTTAGGACTTATGATTCCATAACAAAAGATTAAGGAAATTCCTAAGAGGTGGGGATTTAAGCTTATGGCCCACAAAGGGGAGAAGCAACCTCAGAACCTAAATCTAGGGAGCTTTGGCGAGGGTTGAAATCACAACATAAATCTAAGGTGGAAAATGGGTAAACCACCCAACTGTTTGGACTTACAGCCACCTGGGGGTGGCTAACTAACTCTGAAGGTTTTAAATTCATATAGGCAAGTCATATGTTTTATGCAAGATAGCTAAGTTGTTATTTATTTATAAAGAGACTAAGTCCTTAAACTCACTCCCTAAAGAGGCTGGATCATGTAAGGACATGCTTCAAATGACCTAAATCTAATGCAATTCAAATTTCATTTTATTTTCATTTTTGGACAATCATTTTGACTCAGGCTAATAGGATTTATATATGCATGAGAAATAAAGTTATTGGCCAAAATTAATGAGTAGGGAGGAGGTGTGTTCCCACCATGGCTCTCAAAGGTCAAGCTAAGTTTCTCTGGCAAAGGTGGAAGCCCTCCAATCAAGAGTGAAATAAGATGCATTTGTGCAAGATGTTATAAAACAAGTACTCATCTAGCTAAGGGGCTACGAATTCTTTTATCTTGATTTTAAACCTCAGCTTTAGGTGAGGTTATGAATTCTTTATCTTTTTAGTTTTGAGTTGATAAGTTTGGTAAAAAATTTATTCTTTCCTAAGAGCCTAATCCACATCCAGGCCATACATAAAGTAAGAAAGAAAATAGGAAAAGGATGCCACTTAGTGCATAAGCTAAAAAAAATCATTAATCAATTTATAAAGCTAATCACAAAAGAATAAGAGGCCATTATGGTCGGATACCACCGCACAAACCAAAAAAAAATTGGGTAGCCGAGCTCTACCCTTATACAACCCATATTATAAATTAATTAAATACAATAAAGCATTGAATTCAATATTATGGGGGTCTACAAGCTTCATTTCTTCATTCTTCTTCTTCTTTCTTTCTTCTTCTTTTCTTCTTTCTTCTTTGGTTTCTTCTTTTGGATGGTTGGAAGATAAATGCTCCAAAGGCTTCACATGGTGCATAAGATGAGATCTTATGACCAATGTTCATCCTAATTCCCATAACAATCATTCCAAAATCCTAATTGCAAAATTTACATGAAAGGAAAAGTAAATCTAGCTAACACATGCAAAATGAAAGGTAGATAAACAAACCACCAAATCCCAAGCATGTATATTGGACTTATCACCCCACATATGGGTGACTAAGTCCAACTGGCCTATTAGATTATGCTTAGGGTATAAGCACATAAAAGCATTTATATTTTTATTTAATACAACTGCATAAGCATAATCCCCATAGAGACAAGGATTAGACTAAGATCTACCATTCATTCTATGCACATGCATCCTAACATCCAGTCTAAAGCATATCACAAAATAAAAGCAAGCATCAAACCATGCACCATCTAACCTAAAGCTATAAGTGGTGACTTAACCTAATGTTTGTGCTTTGGAGGTTTTGTGTGGCTTAGCTATATAACTTTAAGTTAGAATTTTCTAAGTGTGAAGCATGTTCAACTTAGAGGAGGGTTTCATTTAAGTGATTTAATTATTTTGGGTTGATTTAATTTCATATTTTGATTAGGTTCAAGTGAATCCTACAATTAATTACTAAGCTATAAAGAGAGGGAAAGAGAAGAGAACTTCTAACCTAAGTAATTTCTAAAGTGGATCCATACTTTAGTTTTGTTTAGTGAATTTTTTATTAAGTGTTCTAATTAATCCTAAGTTTAGATGAACTCTAAACAAACCCATTCAAAAAGAAAGGCATTTTAAGATTAAAGAAAATGAACTAAATTCACAAAATATACATCACTTCATTTCTTTCCCAACATGTATAACATGCATATGAATGAGTATTAAGCATATCTATACACACAAGTGAGAATGTTTAACACACTTTATGATGCATGCTAAGCAATTTATTTAAGGAAATTTGGAAGTTTATAATGCATGATTTTCATTAAGTAGAAAAGGGATTTCTTATCCAATCTTCACATGCACACATGAAAGTAACAAGGGCATAAGTGAGTACAGTGCCATTGTTAACTAGAGATGTAAGGTACAAGACCTACTTAGGGCTACTTAAAGCCTTGCAACCTCAGGATTTTCCAGACTAATATACCACTTTTCTTAAATACAAACATGTGTACAAAAGAAATGAATGGAAAAGAAAGAATGCAAAACTTTATATTAGTTGATTTATTTTTTTGTTTATGCAATTTATATGTGCAAGCATAGGTATCCTTCTTAAGTGATAGTATAGGAATGAAAAGGATATGGAATTAGGCAAGTGTTAGGATCTTTTCAAATGAACCACACACCTTACCAAATCCTATTCAAAACTATACTAAAAGAGAAGATAAGAAAAAAAAACCTATACTAAGCATATCCTTATATCTTACTCACATGCAAGATTATAATTAAAATATAAGTAACACACTTTCAGTTATGATAATTGATTCATATATTTAAAAATAATTTGAATTTAGTAGTGAAAATAGCCACTCATATTATTACTTTAGCCAACACATGCAATTTAACATAAAGTAAACATTTCCATTTTAAATTTGAATTTTGAAAGTATGGATGCATGAAACCACATGACATACATATTTAACATGTTGGGGGAAAGAACTAATGTAATGAAAGCATGTAAACAAATTTACTTTAATTAAATCCTAAAGGCAATATAATGAAATTAGAAAGTTTAAAGTAAATCAAAGTTCATTTAGTATGATTTTTGTTTGATTTTGAATTTGATTTAATTTTGAAAATATGGATTGAATTTGTTGTTCCTAACCCATTCCCACATGTGTTTAATATTTTCGTTTAATTTTTAAATGATTCGATTCATTTTATATTTTGATTAGGTCAAGGTATGAATTAAGCATGTTAATTAACCCTTAGCTACACCATTTTAGCATAGTTAACCAAATAATTATGAGCTAATGAGATGACATAAAATCTCACAAGGAATTTAAATTTGCAATGCACCTAGGAAAAAAAAGGGCCTAATGCAATTTCACTCATGATTAATGGTTAATTAAGCTAAGGAGTTTAACTTAGTAATTTCAAAACACCCCTCACACATATGAGTTGAGTTTTGATTTCTTTAATTGAACTTAAGCTCTTGAACACCTAAGCATCTACCCAAAATAGATTAATTAAGTTCTAGAAAGTTTTAGAAATTTTAAAAAAAAATTAAGAGGGTAATTAATTATTTAATTAAGAGAGGATTATGGAAAGAAAAGGGGATTTAGGGAATAAGGAAATACCCCAAAATTATTTAAGCCTCCATCGGATCAAACCTTAATCAAGTTCAATAAGAATTAAAACACTAATCAAACCCTTAATTATCCTTCTTATATAAAGGGTAATTAGGAAATGCATTTGCAATTCCCCCAATTGAGCCATCAATAAATCCCAATAAAATTAGGGAGGCAGAAGTCATCCCCCAAAATATACCCAAGAGGTTTGAGATTAATTAGAGGACTAATTAAGGAGTAATTAGCAAATTAAGATTTCCATTAAGACCCAAAATTAGAGAAAGATACAATTCAAAATCCATTAAAACTAATTTTAAAATATTCTAGATTGAATTATCTTTCAGTGAAAATTTACCTCATATTTTTCTAATTTTTCTTTAAAGAGATATGAATTTTTAAAGCTTAGAGGATTAATTAGAACTAATTAAGAACTAATTAAATCCTTTAATCCATAGCATGACACGCGGCGGGTCATGTGCACTTTCCACGACGAATGGGGAGCAACCACTTAACGTCCCGTCACTACGGCGGGACGGGTTGATATTCATCGTTGATCAAGGATCAAACAGTCAAGAATTAACCCATAGTTTTAAAAAGATAAATTAGATATAAAATATGCATTTAATCTCGACTGTCCATCCAAAATGCATGGATGGACAGCCAGAGATCTATCTCTGCCAAAGCCTATGATCCATGGGGACTGTCCATGTTCTAGGCTTTGATCTGTGCTTGATTAGCTCGGATTAGGATAAAACTTTGTACACACCATCTAACACTATTGAAAATCTTATCTAATGGTCAAAATTTTATGCCATTACACTTTCTTTTACAAAGGACTAACACACCATAAGTCTAGTGATCGAAAAATGCCATACCTCACCAGAGGTGACAACTGGTGCTCGATTCCCTTGGAGTAGCTTCATCTGGTTGAGATGAAGCTTCGGACTTCTCCTTGCCTTTAGAATTTAGGGAGAGCTTAGGCAAGCTCAATTTGGTCCCCTGAGGGAGTGTGCAAAGGCAATTGAGTTGAATTGTAGCGTGGAGAAAGTATGGCTTTGGTTTGATTTTTGGTTTAGTTTTGAGTTTGGCTCATATGACTTCATTTAGGTCAAATGGGTCAAGCTGACCAATTTGACTCGTTTGACCTATTTGAGCTAGGTCATGGGTAGGTTAGGTTTGGTTAATCATATGAAGTGGACTGATATCTTTGTTTCTAATAAATTTTGGTTAAGTTTGAAATTGGCTCAACATGACCCCTTTAGGTCAAGTTGGGTTCAAGGTCAATTAGGCTAGGTTAGGTCTAGTTGGCCAATTGAGGCTTTGGTCAAGATCAATAAGTGATTTGGAATGAACTTGACCCATTGGTTTCAATCAATTTGGCTTAGATCAAGTTTTGACACATTTTGACTTTTAGGTCAAGTTGAGTAAACTTTTAAGTGGCCAATTAGCTGCTAGGTTCAAATGTTGACTTGGTCAAGTTTAAACATATGTCATGAATGAACTTAGATCATTGGTTTCAATCAATTTAGCATATGGTGGAATTTAGCTATGTCAGGTTTCATTTTGGGCTAAGTGTTGACTTGGTCAACCCATAGGTTTGACTTAGTTTGACCCAATTTGGCTGATTGATTATCCCATGATGATTGTTGATCATGATGAGAGGCATAGGAGAGTTTGATTCAATCCAATTTGGTTTGGAATTTACTTTAGGTCACTTTGGGTCAAGTGATCTTAAGTGGGTCAAATGGCTTGGTCAAAGCTTGATTTGATTTTGATTGAACTTGTATATGGACTTATGATTGAAATATAAATCTATTTGCAAGTGGTTTGAAATTAAATGGGTTTTGATTCATTTGACAATTTCATATTCAAAGGAAGAACATGAAAGGATTTGGGGTTTGGTTTTTGAATTGGGTTTTGATTTAGTGATAGAATTTTGTATTTATATTTGTGTTCATGATTGTAAGGTTAATTCAATCATGAAGGAAAATCAAGAGTTTGGCTTGATTTGAAGTTGATTTGGCTAAGTTCAATATTTTGACTTGAAAGGCTTAGGTTGGATTTTGAGTGGATTTGAGTTTGATTTTTGGAATTATTTTTGTTTGTTTGAATTTATATTTCATTTATATATGTGAATATAAATTATAATATAAATGGTTCATGAGAAAATTTCAAGGATTTGAAGTGATTTGATCATGATTTAGGCTAAGTCCATTAAAGGAATTTAAAGGACTTAGGAAATTTTGGAGTAGGGATTTGAATTTTTGATTTAGATTTGATTGATTTATATTTATATTTGATTTATATATGTGAATATAACTGAGAATATAAGTGAGTTATGAAAAAATCCATGAATTTGAATTGATTTGATCATGATTTTGGCTAAGTCCTTAAGAGGGAAATTAAGGGCATAAGAAGGATTTTAAATTTGGAATTTAGTTTTTGGATTTGATTTGATTGATTTATATTTATATTACATTTATATATATGAATATAAATGAGAATATAAATGAGTTATGAGAAAATCCCATGAGTTTGAATTGATTTGAACATGATTTAGGCTAAGTCCTTAAGGAAATTAAGGACTTAAGAAGGATTTTAGATTTGGAATTTAATTTTTTGGATTTGATTTGATTTATTTATATTTATATTTCATTTATATATGTGAATATAAATGAGAATATAAATGAGTTATGAGAAAATCCCATGAGTTTGAATTGATTTGAAGATGATTTTTGATGATAAGTACTTTAGAGGAAAGTTAAGGACTTAGGAAATTTTATGAATTGATTTTGAATTTTGAGTTTAGTTTGATTGGTTTGAATTTTTATTTCATTTATATATGTGAATATAAATGAGAATATAAATGAATTATGAGAAAATCTCATAAGTTTGAATTGGTTTGATCATGATTTTGGCTAAGTCCTTAAAAGAAGATTAAGGACTTAAGAAAGATTTGGACTTAGGAATTTCAATCATGGATTTCAATTATGGATTTCAATCACATAGAGTTGATTTTAGTTTGGAGAAAATCAAATAAGATTGATTTGGAGTTTGACTTGAAGGAAGGAAGGTGAGGAATGGTTCAAGCTAAGGATAGGCAAATTTTCCTAACACCCCTGAGGCATGACCTATTCCTATGGCTAATTCTTATATGTCTCTAGGACTAGGTTTAATATCCACCTAATCACTAGATGTGTCTTAAGACTAAGGAACTCTTAAAATCTAAAATAAATCCTATGTCTAAGATGGAAGGGTTGAGAGATCATTCTAGAAATGAGGTCAGAGACTCGGTCGGGGTCTGCATGGTAGATACCAGAGGATCCCTCCTCAGGGAGCAGTAGGCCATGAAAAGTGATGAGGTTGATCAGGAAGACGCAACCCGACACCTCCAACATCAGTTGAGAAAGAAAGATGAGCAGATAGATAGGATGGTGAGGCAGCTTGAGGATTTGTTAGTAACAATTTCAGTGCTTCAGAAATAAGCCCCAGTTCATCCTCGGTGACATTAGTCGACTAGGAGTACATGTCTTGGACTAAGACCTTACCACTCCTCGAGCAAGGTCGCACTAGCATGTATAGGAAGGTAGTGGAAAGTATCTCCATATAAAAGAAAGACATCAGATCTATGGTTGAGCAGCAAGTGAAGGAAGCATTGGCTCAAGCCTGGGAAGGATCATCAGTTCCAATGGGTAGACCCTTCCCGAAGGAATTTGATGTGATCCAATATCACAAGGATTTTATGCCACCTTCCTTCAAAAGCTTTGATGGTAGTGGAAACCCAAGGCAACATATAGCACACGGCTATTTGTTTACTGGTAGCTTTACTATTCCACCTCTTCATTAGTAGCCTAGCAGGGATTGCTTTTGATTGGTATGCTAAACTGCCCAACAATTTAATAAAGATATTTGCTAAGTTGGAGCAACTCTTTATCAAGAGGTTTGTTGGAGCTCAGCAAAGCGTTACTATAGGTGATCTCGTTGTAGCACAACAACACCCAAGTGAGTCCCTTGTTGATTATATTCTCCGATGGCATAATCTGAGTATAAAATGCGAGCCGTAGTTGTCCGAACATCATGCCATTGAGATTCTTCAAAAGAATATCCATGACCTTGCCTTCATGCTTAAGGGCTTCAGTATCAAAATATTTGAGAAGCTAATCAACAAGGCAGCTAGTCTATAAGGAGAGGCAAATAGTTACTTTTTCAAGACCAATTTCCCAAAGCAAAGCCATTGAAGGTCTATGAGAAGAAGCCGGGAGCAGTGACAATGGTAGATAAGGGGAAGCAACCAACTAGAGATTAGTCTGAGATACCACAACCTCAACAGCCTCCACCGCCTTTACCACTACCGAGGTAGCTCTATCAGCCTGCACAGTAGCCTCCACAAGCCAGACTCCTCGACCACCACTACTGCGGTGGCATATATACCCGCCAAGCTATGATCCATCTACTCTTTTAGATAAACAAACCTTATTCATTTAAGAGCGTGGTAATCAAGAAGATCTTTAAGAATCTCTTAAAGAAACCATTTTACGCTACATGAGCCTGGGAGGCTGGAGGTAGGAAAAGTCATGATCCTAACTTTTATCCCTACCACCATGTGGTGAAAATTTTCTATATGGCAGAGTCGCCTTTCAAATCTGTTAGGGAGAAATGAAGGAGATAAGCATATAGAAATTTATCTTTTTAGGATGCCATTAGATGTAATACTTATTTAGGTGATCACGTAGGTCATCAGGAAATAGTGTACTATCTTGAGAGATAGAAATCACTACCCTTTAATGGACGTAATCACCTCATAAGAACTCCTAAGGATGATGGGTGCATATGTACCGATTCTTCCCCTACTTTACATGGAAAAGTAAGCGGGGTTAATTTTAAATCGGGTTGTTGTTCCAAGCCCCTAAAGTTACATCCTAAGGAATAGGGATTCCTTAATAAAACTCTCGATCAAGGTAAATGATCATTATCTTTGAAGATTTCAATAAGAAGGACTATCAATTGATTAGTTCATGTTTAAAGATCAAATGAGATTGATCAAAAGAGGGAGTTATTATCGAAGCTAAAATGGGAGATAAGTAGGAGATGCCCACGATGCTAGAAACCTAGCGAGCATCTCAAATTATCCTATAGTTGGGCTTTACATTTTTGAAATTGATTTAGTTTATTTGAATTGTATTTTTTTATTAGAAATTTAGGACTCATGATTCCTTAACACAAGATTAACAAAATGCCTAAGAGGCGAGGAATTAAGCTTATGGCTCACAAAGGGGAGAAGCAACCTTAGAACCTAAATCTAGAGCAGTCAAAACCTAAATTTAAGGAAAATGGATAATTGGTTTGCCTCCACAGAGAGGACAAAGCACGACAACTTGGACTTTCAACCTAGGGGTGGCCAGCCAACTCCTCATACGATTTTAAATATATGTAGGCAAGTCTTTTTCTTATGCAAGATAGTTAGGCTATTAATTTAGAAAAGGCTAAGTCCTTAAACTCACTCCCTAAAGAGACTAGATCATGTAGGGACATGCTTCAAATGACCTAAATATAATGCAATTTAATTTTCATTTTATTTTCATTTTAGACAATTATTTTGACTCAAGCCAATAGGATTCATATGACTAATGCATGAGAAATAAGATTATTGGCCAAAATCAGCGAGAAGGGAGGAGGTGAGTTTCCACCATAGCTCTCAAAGGTCAAGCCAAGTTTCTCTGGCAAAGGTGGAAGCCCTCCAATCAAGAGTGAAATAAGATGCTGTTGTGCATGATATTACAAAAGAAATTCTCATTCAGTTAAGGGGTTGTGAATTCTTTTATCTTGATTTTAAACTTAAGCTTAAGGTGAGGTTATGAGTTGTTTAATTTTTATTTTGAGTTGTTAAGTTGGGTAAAAGTTTTATTTTTCCCTAAAGAGCCTAATCCACATCCAGGCCATACATAAAGGAAGGAAGAAACTAAGAAAAGCATGCCACTTAATGCAAAAGCTAAACAAATCATCAATCAATTTATAAAGCTAATCGCAAAAATAATAAAAGGCCGTTGTGGTCGAGCATCACCGCACAAACCCGAAAAATATCAAATTGGGAAGCCGAGCTCTACTCTTATACAACCCAGATTATAAACAAATTAAATTATAATTAAGCAAGGAATTCATTATTATGGGGGTCTTCAAGCTTCATTCTTCTTTCTTCTTTTCTTCTTTCTTCTTTTGGTTCCTTCTTTTGGATTATTGGAAGGTAGATGCTCCAAGGTTTCACATGGTGCATAAGATACGATCTTATGACTAATGCTTATCCTAATCCCCATAAAAATCATTCTAAAATCATAATTGCACAAATTTACATGAAAGGAAAAGTGGAAATCTAACTAACACTTGCAAAACAAATGTTAGCTAAAACAAACCACACAAATTCCAAGCATGTATATTGACTTATCACCCCACACATGGGGACTAAGTCCACTATTGGATTATGCTTGGGGTATAAAGCACTAGCAAGCAAAGGCATTTATATTTTATTTATGATTGCTCCTTAAGCACAATCTCAGAAAAGAATATTTAGACTAAGAGCATCCTACCATTCATTCTATGAGCATACACCCTAACATCCGACTAAAACATACATCATAAAATAAAACAAAATATCAAACCATACACCGCCCTAACCTAAAGCTAGAAGTAGTGACTTAGGCTAATGTGTGTGCTTTGAAGGTTTGTGTGGTATGCTTAGCTATAGCTTTAGGTTTAAATTTTCTAAGTGTGAAAACATGTTCAACTTAGAGGAGGGTTTCATTTAAGTTGTTTAATTATTTTTGGTTGATTTTATTTCATGTTTTGATTAGGTTCAAGTGGATCCTACAATTAATTACTAAGTTATAAAGAGAGGGAAAGAGAAGAGGACTTCTCTTTCCTTCCCTAACCTAAGAAATTTCTAAAGTAGATTCACATCTTAGTTTTGTTTAGGTGAATGTTTTGATTAAATCTTGTAATTAATCCTAAGTTTATATAAACTCTAAACAAACCTATTAAAAAGAAAGGCATTTTAAGATTAAATAAAAAGAATCAAAATTCACATAACACACATTACTTCATTTCTTTCCCAACATGTATAACATGCATATGGATGGACCTTAAGCATATCTATACATATAAATGAGAATGTTTAACATACTTTATGATGCATGCTAAGTAATTCATTTAAGGAAATTTAAAAGATTAAGATGAATGATTTTCTTTAGTAGAAAAGGGTTTCTTTATCCAAATTTTTTACATACACACATGAAAGTAAGAAAGGCATAAGTGAGTATAATGCCATTGTTAACCAGAGGTGTAAGGTATAAAACCTACTTGGGGATACTTGAAGCCCACAACCTCGGGGTTATTCAGACTAATATATCACTTTCCTTAAATACAAACATGTGTATAAAAGAAATGAAATGGAAAACAAGAAATGCAAAAGTTGCATTAATGGATTCATTTTATTTATACAATTTATGTATGCAAATATAGGTAGCCCTTCTTAGGTGATAGCATAGGATGAATAGGATATGAAATTAGGTGAGTGTTAGGTCCTTTTCAAGTGAACCATACATTTCACCAAGATCCTACTCAAAATTATACCAACATAAGGAGAAAGGAAACCTACTAAGCATACCTTCATAATCTTTCACATGCAAACTCATAATTAAAATATAAGTAGCAAACTTTCATATTTGATATTTGCTTTATATGTTTTGAAGATAATTTAAAATTAGTTATGATAATAGCCATTCATATTTCTACTTTAGCCAACATGCAAATTTGACATAAAGTAAACAATTTCATTTTTTTTGAATTTAAAAATATGAATGCATGAAATCACATGACATACAAATTTAACATGTTGGGAAAGACTCAAAGCAATGAAAGTATGTAAACACATTCACTTCACTTAAATCCTAAAGACATTCTTATGGAATAAGAAAGTTTAAAATAAATCAAAGTGAATTCAATGTGATTTTTATTTAGTTTAAAGTTTGATTTAATTTTAAAAATGTGAGATGAGTTTGCTATTTTTGTTTGATAATTAGAATACCCTAACCCATTCCCACATGTGTTTGATATTTTTGTTTAATTTTTAGATAATTAGATCCATTTTTATGTATTAATTAGATTTAGGTATGAATTAAGTAACTTAATTAACCCTTAACTACACCACCTTAGAATAATTAATCAAATAATTATCAGCCAATGAGATGACATAAAAACTCACAAGGAATTTAACTTTGCAATGCTCCTAATAAGAGAAAGGCCTAATGCAATTTGGCTCATAATTAAGGGTTAATTAAACAAAGGGTTTAGCTTAAGTAATTTCAAAACACCCTTTCACACATATGAATTGGGTTTTGACTTCTTTAATTGACTAAGGTTATTAACACTAAGCATCTACCCAAAGTAGATTAATTAAGTTCTGAAATTTTTAGAATTTTTAGAAATTAATTAAGGGATAATTAATGGATTAACCCTTGATTAAGAGGAGATTAAAGAAAATAAAATGAGGTTTTGGGAATAGCTTAAGGAAGTGCCCCAAAATTATTCCCTAAACCTCCTATCTAGATCCTTAATCAACCCTAATCATGGATTAAAACCACTAATCATACTAAAATTATGCTTAATTACATAAAGAGGGTAATTAAGAAATCCATATGCAATTCTCCCAATTAAGCCATCAATAAATCCCAAGAAAATTAGGGAGACAGAAGTCATCCCCTAAAATATACCCAAGAAGTTTGAGATTAATCAGAGGCTTAATTAAAATGTAAGTAGCAAAATGAAGTTTCCAGTAAAACCCAAAATCAGATGAAATCATAATTAAAACCCATTGAAATTAATTTTAAAATATTCTAGGTTGAATTATGTTTCCATAGAAATTTATTTCATATTTCTCTAAATTTTATTGAAGGAGTTATGAATTTTAGAAGATCCCTAGATTAATTAGAATTAACTAAAGTATTTTAACTAATCATATAGCTCAAGGCACGACGCATGGCAGCGGCGGTTAGCGCGCTTTACATGCGTCGCACAGTGAGCCACTCACTTAAGTTGTCAAATCTAAAAGGCGGCTGAAGGCGGACACACTTTGATCTCGACCGTTCGATCAAAGATTGGACGGCCAGAGATCTCCCCGTGGTTTTAAAATGGATAAAGGATTTTATAAACGTGTGTTTAATCTCTGTGATCCATCCAAAATGTGCGGATAGATGGCCAAAAATCTATCCCTACTAATCTCTACAAAAAAATGGAGGCCGTCCACCTTGGCGACCATGATCAAAATCGATGAGCACGATTGAATTGGAAATCAACCCACACCATCTAAGCATGGGTACAAACACATCTAACGGTCAAAACTCCATGGAATTAAAATTTCTTTCACAAAGCTCCACACCACATTGAGTTTAATGGTCAAAAAATAGCATACCTCATCGTACGTGATCACCGACTCTCAATTCTCCTTGGAGAAGCTTTGTCTGGTTGAGATGAAGCTCTGTTGAGAGTTTGATCTCTTGAAGTTGAGTGTAGAGCTCTATCAACCAACTCCTCCTCAGCTTGCTTGCGGCCTTGATTGAGCTAGCCTTCCTCTTACCTTGGAACTTGAAAGAGAGATTGGGTGCTCTCGACTTTCTCTCTCGATGGAGTGTGCAAAGGGAATTTGGTGGAAATTGGTATGGAGAAAGTTAGCTCTTGATTTTTCTCCCATATTTTCACTTAATAAAATCGAGGATAAAAATGGCTTGAGCTCTAGGAAGTTAGAGATCACTCTTTGATGTCTCTCTCTCTAATACTCAATTGAATGTGGAATTGCATTATTCATATTGAATTAGGGGATTTCCCCTTGAAGGATCGGACGGTGTAATCCATTGTGCCATTTTGATCAATTAATGACAATGGGAAGGTTGTTTATGTGAGTGTGCACATGGTCGGTTTGAGGCCTTGAGTGGATTTTCAACCTCCCATGTGCTTGAATTTGTGTGGGAGATGGATTTTAAATTTGCTATTTTGACCCATGGGGTCGGGTTTGGTCTTGGGGCCAATTGGGCTAACACTAACCCATTGGGTTGGGTGCGCCACTCTTCATTAAGTCCCCTTAAGCTATTAGGAAAGCCTCAAGTGGATATGAAGAGGGTATGACCAAATTACCCATAAATCAGGTCAAATTTGTTCTATGGCCTAGGGGTAACATGGTCATTTTCTAATTTTTCACTTTGGATATGTCCGGTATGTGGAGAAATTAGGTTTGGCCAAGTTTCATGAGATTTAGAATTCATTTGTAGGGTTCAGCTCATGTTGACCTATTTAGGTCAAAATGGGTCAACTTGGGTCAAGTTGACCAATTCATCAAATTGTTCAAACCAAGGGTTGGGACAAGTTCATATGACCATTTGAAATATTTTGGTGGCTTTGGTTTGATTCAATTTGGTATAGTTTTAAATTTGGATCATATGACTTCATTTAGGTCAAATGGGTCAAGTTGACCTATTTGACCCATATTTGTTGAGGTAGGTCATGGGTAGGTTTGGGTTTGGTTAGACATTTAGCGTGGATTGGTATCTTTGTTTCCAATCAATTTTGGTTAAGTCCAAATTTGGCTCAACATGACCCATTTAAGGCAAGTTAGGTCTAAGGTCAATTGAGCTAGGCTAGGTCTAGTTGGCCAATTAAGGCTTTGGTCAAGTTCAATAAGTGATTTGGATGAACTTGACCCTATTGGTTTTGGATCAATTTGGCTTAGATCAAGTTTTGACACATTTTGACTTTTTTATGTCAGTTGGGTCAACTTGGTCAAGTGGCTCAATTGGGTTAAGTTAGGCTCAAATGTTGGCTTGGTCAAGTTAAAACATAGGTCATGAGTGAACTTAGATCAATGGTTTCAATCAATTTGGCTGATGATGGAATTTGGCTACGTTAGGTTTCATTTTATGTTAAGTGTTGACTTGGTCAACCCTTAGGTTTGACTTAGTTTGACCCAATTTGATTGATTGATCATCCCATGATGATTGTTCATGATGAGAGGGATAGGAGTTTGGTTCAATCCAATTTGGTTAGGATTAAAATTTGGCTCATAAGTGTACTT
Organism: Cymbidium sinense; assembly: GCA_021442155.1. NCBI lineage: Eukaryota > Viridiplantae > Streptophyta > Magnoliopsida > Asparagales > Orchidaceae > Cymbidium > Cymbidium sinense. The sequence goes on from CM038224.1 coordinate 113,878,833, forward strand.
TAGGTCACTTTGGGTCAAGAGAGCCTAAGTGGGTCAAATGGCTTGGTCAAAGCTTAATTTGAAATTGATTGATCTTGTATATGAACTTATGATTGAAATATAAATCCATTTACAAGTGGTTTGAAGTCAAATGGGTTTTGATTCATTTGACAATTTCATATTCAAAGGAAAAATATGAAGGGATTTTGGCTTTGATTTTTGAACTAGGTTTTGATTGTTTGCTTGAAGTTTGGATTTATATATGAACTCATGATTGTAGGGTTGATTGAATCATGAGAGAAAATCAAGAGTTTGGCTTGATTTGAAATTGATTTGGCTAAGTTCAAGATTTTGACTTGAAAGGCTTAGATTGGATTTTGAGTGGATTTGAGTTTGATTTTTTGGAATTGATTTTGATTGTTTGAATTTGTATTTCATTTATATATGTGAATATAAATGAGAATATAAATTTATCATGAGAAAGTTTCAAGGATTTGAAGTAGTTTAGTCATGATTTAGGCTAAGTCCATTAAGAAGGATTTAAAGGACTTAGGAAAATTTTAGAGTTTGGAGTTTGAATTTTTGAATTTGGTTTGATTGATTTGTATTTATATTTCATTTATATATGTGAATATAAATGAGCATATAAATGAATTATGAGAAAATCCCATGAGTATGAATTGATTTGATCAAGGTTTAGGCTAAGTCCATTAATGGAAGATTAAGGACTTAAGAAAAATTTGAGATTTGGAATTTAATTTTAGGGATTGATTTATATTTATATTTTATTTATATATGTGAATATAAATGAGAATATAAATGAGTTTTGAGAAAATCTCATGAGTTTGAATTAATTTGATTAAGGTTTTGGATAAGTCCTTTAATGGAAAATTAAAGGACTTAGGAAAATTTCATGAATTGATTTGGAATTTTGAGTTTAGTTTGATTGATTAGAATTTAAATTTCGTTTATATATATGACTATAAATGAGAATATAAATGAATTATGAGAAAATCTTAAAGGAATTTAGAATTGGTTTAGGTATTTTGGCTAAGTCATTAATGGAAAATTAAGGACTTAAGGAATTTAGACTTAGGAATTTTGATTGATTTTGATCATGGGTTTCAATTATAGATTTCAATCATGGATTTCAATCATGGAATTGATTTGAGTTTGGAGAAAATCAAATAGAATTGATTTGGAGTTTGACTTAAAGGAAGGAAAGTGAGAAATGGTTAAAGCTAAGGGTAGGTAATTTTCCTAACACCCCAAGGCATGACCTATTCCTAGCTAACTCTTCTAAGTCTCTAGAGCTAGGTTGAGTGTCCACCTAATCACTAGATGTGTCTTAAGACTAAGGATCCCTTAGTGTCTAAGAGAAGTCCTATGCCTAAGATGGAGGTGTTGAGAGCTCATCCTAAAAATGAGGTCAATAAAGGGTGCCCAATAGGTGTGGTGTGACTGACAAGGAACACCGCACGTATTGGTGTTGATCAAAATGATCAACAATACCGAAAGATCACAAACACTATTATAAACAATCTATCCCTGACCTGAGGTGTAGAAAGAATATAGAGCTTAGTGCAATGTGGCTTTGCTTATGTCCAAAATATAAGAGAGAGGGAAAAATCCACTAAGGGATAGAATGTGAACCTTCCACTAGGGAAGCCGGTTCAAGTCATCCACAAGGGGATGATAGGTTTGATTTGAGTTCCATTGAGGAAGAGGGTTGAATTTGTTTTAGGTTTGTTATTTAAACTCCATTGGGGATAAAGAAGTGAACTCTCTACTGGGGAAGCAAGTCCAAGTCATCCACAAGGGAGGGAGTTTATGAAATCGAGGATTAAAATTCTAGATCCATTGGGGACTAGAAAGATTTACATATCAGGAGAAGCAAAAAAGTTTGATTTAGATTGATTGATTTATTTTGTTTCTTTGTTTCATCATATTTATTTTGTTGAATTTGTTTCAGATTTTAGATTTTACAAATGGATCCTGTTGGTTTGCGATGGATCACACTGAATAGGAGCCATGAAAGCTTAGACCTAACTCAAATTTATCGATCCAAAGGGGTAGTCTACCAAACACATAGTTGGACTAGCCAACTAAAGGGATGCCTTTCAGTATACAATAATTGTACTAGGAAGAAAGTGTGGTAGGGTTACATCCTCCAAAGTAGAGACTAGTTGCTGGGGTAATCTATTGATAAGACAACAGATTAAACCTAACCTAGGACTGACTATTGAGTGAATGCCGCTAGGGAACTTAAATCAACTCAAAGATAGTCAAAGATAATTTCATTTTAGATTTATTTATTTTGATTATGATGGATCCCATTGGATGAATTACCGAGTGGGGCATGGAGACCTAGACCTAACTCAGATTTACCAAGTCAAAGGGAGTAGTCTGCCAACCACGAGGTAGGACTATCCAACCAAAGGAGTGCCTTTCAGTTTGCAATGGTCAAGTTAGGAAGAAAGCATGGGGACTCACATTTTCCAAAACAAGGAACCATTGGGGTGATCGGTTTCTTTGGGCAACAAATTGAACCCAACCTAGGGTTGACTATTAAGTGAACACCACAGGGGGACTTAAATCAGCTCAAGGATAGCCAAAGATTAATTTTATTTTAAATTTTTTTTGATGGATTCCATTGGTTTGTAATGGATCAAACTAAGAAGGAGCTGACATCAGCCTAGACTTATCTCAGATTTACTGAACCAAAGGGAATAGCTTCTCGACCGATGGGAGATATATCTGACCAAAGGAGTGCCTTTCGGTTTGCAATGATCAATTCAAGGGAAGAAATCTCGGGGACTAACATCTTCCACCAGAAAAGACCACTAGGGTGATCGGTTGCTTTGGACAACACATCAAACCCGACCTGGGTCAGATTGACGACAATCATGCTAGAAAGAATGTGTCGTAGTCTTACATCTTTTGAAGCGTAATGACTATTGGGGTAACCTGCTTGTGGAAAATCAGATTTAACCTAACCTAAGGGCGACTGCGGAGTGAGTACTGACCCAAGGATTTATCTTAACTCAGGTAGTGAAGCATTTTCTATAGGGAGTTATCCGACACCGCTAAGATTGGATGCCTGTTTGGGAAAAGGGGCCCTTTGGGGCTTGAATTCCTAATCCACAAGTGAATTGATTTTGTTTGTTTGTTTTAGTTTATTTTATCATAGACCCTAGTTAGTTTGTGAGGGATCAAACTGAGAAGGAGCTTATTTCAGCTTAGACCTATCTCGATTTATCAACCGGGGAGAATCGCATCTCTGAACAACAAATTCTCCAACCACAGGGGTGGCTACTAGAAAGGGGAACTGTCTAATCCAAAAGTAACCCAAGTAGTGTCTAAATGGGGTTACAAATGATGTGATCCAAATAGAATGCCCGCAGGGGATGGGGCCGCTAAAGGCTTAATCCAACACCCTGAAGAAAATGACATGACTAGTCATATATCCAATAGGTATTCGGTGACCAACTCAAGGAGATAGTACGGGGACTCACATCTGCCAAGAGTGGTGTACTCACCGGGTGAGTCGCTTTCAGCATAACGAACATCAACCAACCTAAGGTGCCTGTCAGTTTGTAACAATCAGCCTAGGAAGAAAGCTCGGGGACTCACATCCTCCCATAGGAAACTGGGATAGTCATCTTCGCTCGACGTGCTATTTGACCTAGACTATTGAGTGAATGCCACTAAAGGACTTATATTGACTCAAAAGTAGTCAAGGGGAAAGAAGTCTCTAGGGAGTTATCTAAAATCTCAAATATACTCAACCTAGTTAGAACATGATGGCTTATTCAAGAAGAAAGCATGGGGACTCACATCTTCTTAAGCAAAGTCAATCATGAGGTAGCTTACTGGCTGGGCAGTGAATCCTACTATACAAACAAGGTGCTCATTGGTTTGCAATGGTCAAGTTAGGAAGAAAGTGGGGACTCACATCCTCCAACAAATGGCCATTAGGGTGACATACTAGCGAGACAGCATGTAGACCCGACCTAGAGAAACTAATGAGTGAGTGCCATAGGGGGCTTGCTCTCACAACAAAGTAGCCTGAGTCAAAAAATTTGTATGTTTGCATGTGTTAAAAAGGAATAGGATGCCTCTGGGGTTCTCTCACACCTATCCTAAACACGCCAGGGGTTTTGATGAAATGATGCCACAGATGGCAAACAGGATTCCCACTAAGAAAGGATGTCGCTTGGGTTCTCTCACACCTATCTCACTTATGCTAATCAAAATAGGATGCCTCTTGGGTTTTCTTATAATTATTCTAATAGTGTCGGGAGATTTTTTTTGTGTAGTGAAAAAGAGATAGGATGCCACTGAGGGACTATTACACCTATCCTAAACACATCACGGCGGATTCGTAAGACAAGAAAACAATGCTTCGAAAAGAAGAGAAGATTTGATGAATGGAATCAGATTTTTATTCTTTAATTTATGATTATTTTCAAACATGATTTGTTTTATGAGTAATATTTCTTTAGATAGAGCCCATTAATTGGAAGCATCGGCTGTTCCCCTTTACAATCAATAAGTTAATAAGATCCTCCTTAGTAGGTCTTCTCTATGACATAGGGGCCTTCCCAAGTGAGTTCAAACTTGCCTACCATCTTTCAATGGGCAACAATTGGTCTTCTTAGGACTAACACAAGTTCTCCTACTTGGAAAGACCTAGGTCGGACCAGCTTATTGTGAGCTTGAATCATTTTTGCCTTGTACAACTATAGGTTTTGGCACGCCCGTAGGTGACTTTCCTCCAAACCTTTGAGCTCTTCTAACTATAACTTTGCATTCTGCTCTGAAGTGATCTTGCTACCCAATGCTATCCTTAGTGATGGGAGTTGAACTTCTAAAGGTAGAACAACTTCAGACCCATACACTAAGGAAAACATGGTAGACTGAGTTGGAGTCCAGTATGTGGTGCGGTAGGCCCACAATGTTTCAACCAACTACTCATTCCACTATTGTTTGTTGTCATCAAGAGTCTTCTTCAGTATATGGATAAGAGTTTTATTGAATGCTTCCGCTAAGCCATTTGCTCTGGGGTAGATTATGGAGTATCTTCAATCTATATTATTTGTTCTATGAAATATCATTATCAGATATAATTCGTTGAGGCACTTTGAACCTATATACAATATGGTTCTTAAAAAATTGAAGCACATGCTGAGCTATGACCTCTCTGAGTGGGATGGCTTCGGCCCACTTGGAAAAGTAATCGGTGGCAGCTAAGATGAATCAATGCCCATTGGAAGAAGGAGGATTGATTAGGCTTACAATGTCGGTACCCCAACACTCAAATGGCAATGAGGCCAATGTAGGGTGTAGAATATTGGGTGGTTGGTGGAGGACCACACCGAGTGTACCTAACACTGATGGCATCTCCTAGCTACATCCAAGCAATCTGTAATCATCAAAGTCCAGTAGTCCTAGTCTCTTGATCTTCATCTTCATCTTTGGATCGGATTGATGTGCTCATAGACCTGCATGTACCTTGGTTACAATGCCATGAGCTTCATGTTTGTCCAAACAATGTAACCACATTTGGTCAAAGATGGCCATCAATAAGAGCATAGGAGAGAGCTCTCTATTTCACGTGATGGGCTTATGACTTTTCTTGAGGTAGTTTATGGGTGTTCAAGTAATCTATGAATGGTTGCCTCCAATCCAACACCTTGTTCTTTTTGGCAACGATAACCTCCCCTTCAAGAGAAAGTCTCACGATGAGTTCAGCATCAATAAGGGATAGGACTTGTCTATTTTAGACCTTGATTGAAATGGACTCATCTTCCGGACATGCCAACTGTTTGGCAAGTTTGGCCATGGCATCTGCTAATGCGTTCTCTGCTCGAGGAACCTTGTAGATGGTGACTTCAAGAATGGCCAACTTCATGGTATACTCGTAGTAATGATGAAGCTTGGTTTGAGAATCTTGTAGGACGACAATCTGATTAATGACCAATTGAGAATCCCCAAAGATGTTGATGTTCTTGACATTGATAGTGATGGCTAACTCGCAATCAATCAAAGCCTCAACGCCTTGTTGGGGGGTTGGAAAGATAGTATGAGAATCTCATCACATCGTAGCTTGGAGTTAGAAGAACTATTCCTACCCCTACCTTTCCTGAGAGAATAGATTGTGGTGCCTCATCTTTAAGAAAATAAGCAGCACCATCAAAATATATCTCCCATCGATGATTGTCAGCCTCCCCTAAGTTCATGATTTATTCATTGGGGAGATCATCACTAAGTTGAGAACCAACAGGAAGTGGGTGTGCTGCTAAGAAATCCACTAGTGACTGTCATTTTACTGCACCTAGGGGTATGAACGTGATGTCAAACTGTGAGAGTATCATGGACCAGCGAGCCAAACATCTGAAAAGCGTTGGCCGTGTCATGAGATACTATAGTGGATTTGTTTGGGAGATCAAGTTCACCTTGTGAGAAAGCATGTAATGTCATAGCTTTTGGGAAGCAAAGATTAAAGCTAGGCAATATTTCTCAATAGGTGGGTAGTTTGCTTTAGTAGGAATCAAATGATGGTGATGAGTAGAATGTGCTCTCCTTCCCTTTATCTTGGTTTAACCAGAGCACGAGAGAGAGTCATCCAATGCAACACTATAAAGGATGAGTGGTCTGCTCGAGATAGGGGCTGCTATAACTGGCGGCTTCACCAAATAATGCTTGATGTCTTCGAATGCGTGTTGACACTTGTCATCCCACTTGAACTTGACATCCTTTTAGACAAGTGCTAAGAATGGCATGCATCTCCGATAGGTTTGAGATAAAATGTCTTAGATACGCCAGCCATCCTTGAAAGGATCTAAGTTGTGTTAAACTCTTAGGAGGTGGCATTTCTAAGATAGCTTTAATCTTTTTAGGATCTATTTCTATTCCCTGGTGTCAAACAACAAACCTAAGAAATTTCCCTGAAGTTACTCCGAATGCACACTTCAGGGGATTCATTTTGAGGTTATATTCTCTTAACCGTTCAAAAACTACTATCAAGTCAAAGAGGTGGTCTTCCTTTTCTTTGCTCTATACTACTAGATCATCAAGATAGCACTCAACCTGATGATGGATGAGTTCATTGAAGATCTGAGTCATGGCCCATTGGTATGTAGCCAGATTTTAAGGCCAAAGGCATGACCTTATAATAGAAGATTCGATCGGGGTTCAAAAAGTAGTGTTTCTTTCATCTTCAGGAGACATCTTGATTTGGTTATAGCCAGATGACCCATCCATGAAAGAGAGGACTGCATGAGATGAGGCGATGTCCACCATTAATTCTGGTATAGGAAGAGGAAACTCATCCTTAGGACATGCCTTGTTTAAGTCCTTAAAATTGATGCAAATGCGAATTTGGCCATTCTTCTTCTTAATTGGGATGACACTAGCTAACCGGGTAGGATATTTTTTTCCCTGATGAAACCAACAACGATCATTTCTTGACTTCAGAAATGACCTGTTGTTCAATTTCTAATCGCATGCGTCTAAAAGGTTGCTTAATAGGGGCAGCGTTAGGATCTATTGCTAACTTGTTGACTGATATGTCAGGAGATAATCCGGCCATCTCTTCATAACTCTATGCAAAGTAGTCTTTAAACTCAGCCAATAGCCTAACTAAGTCACTGATTTCTTCTTCATTCACAATGAACTGATCTATGTCGAGCATGGATTTTCTTCCCGAGGTTGATTTCTTTAAGCTTATCGATTGTTGAATGAATCTCCTCTTCAAACTCTGGCAATGCCTCTTTGATTTGGAGATCATCTGAATAATCTAAGATTTCTAAACACACATTCTCATAAGAGTCAGGGTTGTGCGAGAAGAAACTATCAGACTCTAAATGATTGGTAACAACTAAGCAGTAATCATTATCATCGACTGGACCCACTATATCGAATCCTAGTCCTGCTCTTGATTATGCTTCCCTGTGTTTCATAGCTTTTTGAAATACTCTGACCTGTGCTTAGACCACGTGTGAGGAACTTAACCTTTCTGTATAAGATTTTGAACACAAGATGAGTAAAAATCAAAAGGTAATTCTATTAATTCTTTAAAAGTATCTTCCTCAAGCTCTACATCAACTTTAGGGCTTGAGGATGATGATCCCAAAAAGAACTTCTTCTGCTTCATGTCACTGGAGGACTTAGGGGCTTCCTTAACTACTAAACCTTCAACTTTCTGAGATGTAACTAAGGTAAGAGCAAAGGTTCCAAACTGCTGCCTAATAGTTTCACATAAACCAAATTTGAATATTTTGCTTTGCTTGGAGGCCTGTCTTCATCTCTATCTAAGTCAAAAGTCACCTCCAATGGAACCCGCTGAGATGGGTTGGCTGGTATACCAATCATATTAGACTCATCCTCTGAGCTTGATTCTAAGTCTATGTGAATAGTAGGGAAACTCCATGAACTGGAACACAACCTTTGTTGGCTGAAGGCTAACTAAGGGGTCTCCCACCTCTGGAACTGTCTCTATTTTTACCTCTGCCTCTGCCTAGTGGAGGTTGAGCCATCATACCCACATGTTCATATGATGGAATGAACTATGGGTGGAATGTGATATGCAGATCTATTTCTTTCTCATTTCCCTTTTCTTGTAGACTTGGGTTTCCATTTTTCTTTTCATTATCTTTTATCTTTTCTTTTGCTTCATTTTATTTTGCTTTTGTATTTGCATTTGAATTTTGTCCAAGTCCACAAGAAAGGGTGTTTTGAGGAAGATAGTAGGTCGCATCCTCATAAATCTCAACCTCCTTAACTGAAAATGGCTTTTCATCTCCTTTAACATGGTATTCAATCCCATCTTTTCTGAACTTGATGCAGTGATGAAGGGAGGATGGAATGATCTTGTTTTTATGTATCCAATGCCAACCAAGCAAAGAAATGAATGAAGTATTTGAATCAATGATGTAGAACTTGGCTTCAATCTTCTAGTCATCGATTTCTAAAGGTAACACTATAAAACCTAAAGTCCGCTCACCTTGATCATTGAATCCTCTCAGCATCATCCGATCTCCTCAGAGTGGAGATGTCGATCTTCAAATAGGCAAGGGTCTTTAGACACATAATGTTCACCGATGCACCTACGTCCATGAGAACCTTGGTGAGTCTGAACCTGTCCATGTCGACTGTGATGTAGAGGGGACGATTGTGCTCCAAGTATCCTAGAAGAAGGTCTTCATCTGTGAAGGTGATCTCTTGGGTTTCTTTTGCATAATGTGCTTCCTCACCTATAGCGGTCAGCTAAGCTAAGCATATTTCAAGATCAAGGAGAGCCTTGATTAGTGATTCCCTCATCTCTTTGGATAAAACAATAGAATCATATATACTTAGCTTAGATGGAAACTTTCTTAGATGAGAAAAGTCCACCTTTTGGTCTTCCACAAGCATATCCAAAGGTGGAGCATCCTATGGAATGGCTTTTCAATCTTCAGTACCAATGACTTGTTCCCTCTATCTTGAGGTGCTGCCCTAGGAGGTAGAACCTTGCCACTACGAGGTTGACTTCGGTGATCTCTTGAGGCAAGGTGGTGGAAGGTTCTACCTACACTTCAGGCTCACCTACAGCTTCTCCTATTGGATCCTCAGAATTGGATGATTCCAAGTCTATATCAAGAAGTGAACCTATAGTAATCAGAGTTAAAAAGTCTAACTCTGAATCAGAAAGAGAAAGATCAGAATTATTATAGTTTTATGACTTGAAGAGTTATCGTTAGGAATAGAAGAATCCAACCCATCAGATGTGACACAAATGTAATTCAAACTAACTTTTAATCTTCATTTTCTTAGAATTATTTGGAGGTACAAAGTAGAAGTCAAGTAGAGTGAGTGGAGTAAGGGATTTTATGCCCTTATCTGGTAATACAAGAGTTCTACTAGTAGAAGAAATTGAAGAGCTAGCTGGAATGGAAGAAGTCACTAGTGTGGAAGCTACAACGGAAGGCTGGAGGCTGGACATGATCGGTGGTTGTGCTAAAGAGCTATCCTAGGCTGACACATGCTGTTGTTGCTGCTGCTACTCCTGAGCTCCCACTTTCCTAGAGTTAGCACTGGCAACTTGCAAACCTTCTTTGGTGTTGAATGTTTGAACTGACTCAGGCACCTGCAAGGAAAGCTTCTTGATCTTCTAGACTATCTTCTTAGAGGTACAGAATAAGGAGATATCCCATCCTTCTTTGGTTTTGGTAGGATCACATGTATCCCCAAGGATTACCTTGATGGAACTAAGGTTGTTCCACAAGGTATTCCTTTCGGATAACTACAACACCGGTCTTGATGATGTGTTCAAGCCAGTCCTTGAATGTGAAGCAATCCTCCAAAACATTGGCTATCATACGGTGGTAAGGGCAAAAGTTTGGGTCATGAGTTTTGCTTACTTCCTTCGGTCTCCTAGGCTCGGGTAGCTAAAAATCAAGTTTCTTTATGAGATTCTTAAAGATTTTCTTGATTACCTCCCTCTTAAAAGAATAAGGCTTTTTTAACTTATCTAAAAGAGTAGGTGGACCATAGCTACCTGGCGGCAGGTATGCATGCCATTACTGCTGCTACTGGTATGGCTAAGGTGGTGGTTGTGCTAGCCGTGGAGGCTACGATGGAGGCCGGTAGGGCTACCTCGGTGGTGGCAAAGGAGGTGGAGGCGGTGATGTCTCTCGATTGATCTCTAGTTGGTCGCTTCCCTTGTTAACCAATCCCCCTTACTTCTTTCATAAACCTTCATGCTTAGGCAACCGATCTTGAAAAGGCAACTGCTTTGGCCTCTCCTTGTAGACTAGCCACCTTGTTGATTAGCTTTTCAAATGTCTTGATAGTGAAGCCCTTAAGCATGAAGGCCATGGATATTCTTCAAGAGAATCTTAATGGCATGTCATTCGCATACTGGTTCACACTTCATTATGCCATCGAAGAATATAATCAATAAGGGACTCACTATTGTGCTACAATGAGATCACCTATAGTAACCCTTTGTTGAGCTCCAGCAAATCTCTTGATGAAGAGTTGCTCTAACTCAGCAAATGTCTTTACTGAACCATTGGGCAGTTCAGAATACCATTCGAAAGTAATACCTACTATGCTACTAATGAAAAGGTGAAAGAGCAAAGCATCGGTGCCATCTGTGTTGCAATAATTGGCCCTAAAATGTGTTATATGCTGCCTTGGGTTTCCACTGCCAATGAAGCTTTTGAAGGAAGGAGACACAAAACCCTTGGGATATTGGATAGCATTGAATTCCTTATAGTAGGGTCTACCCTTTGGAACTGATGATCCATCCCGGCTTGAGCCAATGCTTCCTTCACCCATTGCTTAACCATAAATTTTATATCATTTTCTCTTATGGAGGTACTTTCCACTTACCTTTTATATAGGTTAGTGCTACCTTGCAATAGGGTAGAGTCTTTGGGTCCAAGACATGCACTAACTCAGACTGATGCCGTATAGGATGAACTAAAGGAGCTTATTTTGAAGCACTAAGATGGCTTTAACATAACCGACGTGCCATCCTATCAATCTACTCATCCTTCTACCAACATGTCGAGGTGTTGGGTGATTCTGTGTCTTCGATCAACCTCATCACCTTCCATGACTTGTTGTTCCTAAGAAGGATCCTCTAGTGTTAACCATGCACTAACCGAAGTCTCAACAAGTCATCTTCGGGATCAAGTGACTTTCATCATCCAACAATGCATCCCCAAGATTTCCTTCTTCTCCATGAAATAATGTGCAACTATCTAATCTATAGAATGATTTATCTGAGCAGGCAAAAATAGTCTAGGCTGACTAGTGTGATCACTATCGTGCACTGAGAGGCACCGGACCTCACTTGTCACTAAAGAGTCAATCATGTGTGGACTGTACTCACTAAATGAATGACACTCCTGACTGCTACTGGCTATGAGATGGGTAACAATCCTAGGATGTTCCACTTCCACTGGTGCAACTAGACTGTCATCTAGAATATCTAAAATAACTGTCACCATGTCCATATCCAGTTGTATGGGCGGTGTTAGTGAAGGGACAACCACGATGCTTCGAGGTCGCCACTCCTTTCGCACCACCACTGGGGCAGAAGGTCAAGCAGGAGAGCTTGACCATATCATAATGGGTGGTGTAGAAGGGGTAGGATCCCTCGGCCATAGCTGAATCACCAACGGGGTGCATTTTTCCCCGGACGTAGCCTTCATGGCCTTAGATAGAACAAGAGATGCTTTAACCTGAACTGGCGATGGCGGAAGAGGGGTAGAGCGGTGGGGTGGAGACACCACCGACTCTCAGTGCACAAGAACTGCCCTCTTGTGGTGGCTAGTCCCAGTGAGAAGGAAATTATTAGTATGGTTGGCACGGGTAGCATGCTAAGCTAGAAAATCAATCAGAGTAGATGCTGCCGACTGACGACTAAACCTATGTCTCTCCCTTTAGTATTATGGGTTGTATGGGCCTCACGGGCCCTCTCCTAGTAAATCTGATTCCCCATGCTATGAGGGATGATAGATCATAGGTCAAACTATGTGCCGACTCAGCTCCATGCTCACCACTGGCGTAGATGACGAGGCCGTGACCTCTGCTCGGAAACTGGGCTGAAAATTCAATACTGGAGGAGGTGATGAACGGATCCTCCTAACATCCTCTCTGTATGATCCAGAGAGAGGATGGAACTAGTTTTTTATAACTAGTGGTGAAGTAACAATGGGAAACTCATCCACGGGTGAACGAGTTGCTACCTTTAGCTCCCTAGTGATCCTGGTGTGGTATCGCTTGATCATGCGATTTCTGTTCCTATGCTGTGTACGGGTAGGATGGGAGGAGTGTGAGTTAGAACCATACTTAAATGTAGGGGAGGCAAGCCCTAAGACTAGGTGAGCCTTACCCTTAGAGGGTACAGATGGTAGGGTACTAGCCCTCACTGGGGAAACATGAGCAACTCTAGGGCAAACTGTAATCGGAGTTGGCACTAATGCATACACGCTGCCTATGATGACTTGTGGGACAACCACTACTTTCCTCTTCAATGAGGATACATCAGAGTCAGATGGTAAATCAATCCTGATGATTAGCTTCACGATCTGGTCCTAGAGGGGAGTGCTCACAAGTAATCCTGGCTCCTCAATTTGACTAAAGTGAATCGATGTGTATTGGATGGTGGAAGTTAGCTTGATCCAAAGCCGATCCATACCATGGGGAAGGTAAAATAAATTGAGAACGCCATTTCAACAACTATAGACTAACTGCTACTACAATCGATTGAAAGATGCAGAATGAGAAATGAATTTGTATCATTTCTATCTCTATAAATTTTGAATTTTGAATTTGAAAATTTGAACCCACATCCAACAACTTGGAAGTGTTAAGTGGGTTCAAATGGATTTCAGAAGATTGATTGAAATAGAAATTTGAATATGAATCCAACTTTAACAAATTTAAGTATGTTGAAATATGAATTCAAAATTTTTGGTAAGGATGCTTCCATAGGTTCATGGTTTGTTTGAATTTGAATTTTGATTTGAGGACCCTTTCCTTTAACAAATTTGGGTATGTTAAAGTAAGGTCAATTGATTTTGTTTTGTTTGATTATTGAATTTTACTTAGCAAATTTGGGTATGCTAAGTGAAGTATTTGAGAGTGATTTTTTCTTTTTGTGAATTTTGTTTTGATTTTAAAAATTTGAAATTCTCACTTAGCAAATTTAAGTATGCTAAGTGAAGAATCCAAGTGTGTTTTGTTTGATTTTTGAAAATAGGATTCTTAGCAAATTTAGGTATGTTATGAAAATCCAAAATGTTTCATTTTTGTTTTGATTTGGTTGAAAGTGGAGACTTTCCTTTAGAAAATTTGGTATGCTAAGGATGAAGTCCCACTTTGTTTTGTGAAATGGAAATTTCACTTAGCAAATTTGGGTATTCTAAATGAAACTCCAAATGGTGTGTTCAAAATTTATGATTTGTTTTGGTTTTGAAAATGGAAACTTCTATCAAATGCTGGGAAGGAGTTCCAAAAGGTGTTTAAAGATTTTGTTTTGGCTTTGGAGATTACACTTAGCAAATTTGAGTATGTTAAGTAAAGTTTTAAATGTTTTTGAAATTTTTGGATTTTGATTTTGCTTAACAAATTTGGGTATGTTAAATAAAGTTCCAAAATGTGTTTGAAATTTTGTATTTTGGATTTGGAAACTTTACTTAACAAAGTTGATATGTTAAATGAAGTTCCAAAAAAAAAAGTTGTTTGAAAATAATTTTACTTTGGGATTTGGAGAATCAACAATTTTGGGTATGTTAAAGGAAGTTCCAAAATGTGTTTTGAAAATTTTGATTTTGAAATTTAGATTTGGAGACTTCACTTAGAAAATTTGAGTATGCTAAATGAAGTTCCAAAATGTGTTTGAAATTTTGATTTAGTTTAGATTTGGAGACTTCACTTAGCAAATTTGAGTATGCTAAATGAAGTTCCAAAGTGTGCTTAGAATTTTGAAATATGATTGTTGATTTTTTTTTTTGAATTTGGAAACTCCACTTAACAAATTTGGGTATGTTAAATGAAGTTCTAAAATGTGTTTTGAAAATTTTGATTTTGGAATTTAGATTTGGAGACTTCACTTAGCAAATTTGAGTATGCTAAATGAAGTTCCAAAATGTGTTTTGAAAATTTTGATTTTGGATTTTAGATTTGGAGACTTCACTTAGAAAATTTGAGTATGCTAAATGAAGTTCCAAAGAGTGTTTAGAATTTTGAAATATTATTGTTTATTTTTTTGATTTTGGATTTGGAAACTCCACTTAACAAATTTGGGTGTGTTAAGTAAAATTCCAAAATGTTTATAATTTTAAAAGTATGATTGTTTAAGTTTTAATTTTTGAAAGAGTGGATTTCCATTCAACAAATTTGGGTATGTAGAATGGAGATCAATCTTATTTGAAATGTGAGATTTTTATTTTGTGTGTGATTATTGCTTTTTGAAAGAGAGGAATTCCAACTTAAATCATATATGAGATATGTTTATGTGGGATTTTCCCAAATGATATATATTTTTTTAGTTGGGAATGAAAACTTCTTTTAATAAATTTGAGTATATTAAATGAAGATGTTAATATGTGCTTTTTGAAAAGTTTAATTTTGTTTGAAAATGAACCTTCCATTCAATAAGTGTGAGTGTATTGAATAGAAAGATTCATGTGTGCTTTTTGAAAAATTTATGATTATGATTTTGATCTTTGGAAAGATGATTGTTCATTTTATTTTGAAAGTGAAACCTTCATTAAAGTGTATTGAAAGAAGAAGTTCATTTGTGCTTTTTTTTTGGAAAATTTTATTAGTTTTATTTTTGAAAGTTCCTACATGTAACAATCATAAGAATTTTTAAATGAGGATGATAAAATTTTGTGGAAACTATTTTTCTTAAGTGCCTTTTTCAAAAGGTGCTTTTTTTTTTTTGAAAAACAAAGTTATTATGGAAGATTTATTTTTGTTTTTATTATTTTGGACTGAACCTTTCCTTATCATACAAAAATGATAAGGAGGAAGCCTTTAAAATGTTTTCTTTTAATTTAGATCTTTTCATTTTATTCATTGGAGAACCCAAAAGGGGTTTTAAGACCAACAAGGAATGCAGTCCTAAAACCTAAAGATGTTGACTAACTCAACTCATAATGAAATGAGCTAAGTGCCAACAGAAAGAAGGATAGTCTTGGATTCATACCAAAGTACAAACCCACTATCGATACTCAAAATAATGATCATTTACCAAAGATGGAGAGAGGAACCATCCTCAGCAGAGTCGCTAGAAAAATTTGTGGTGAAAATTTTCTATATGGGAGAGTCGCCTTTCAAATCTATTGGGGAGAAATGAAGGAGGCAAGCATATAGAAATTCATCTTTTTAGGATGCCACATAGATCCAGATGTACTTATTCAGCTGATCGAGTACATCATCAAGGAAATAGTATACTATCTTGAGAGATATAAGTTACTACCTTTTAATGGACATAATCACCTTAATAAGGACTCCTAAGGACGATCGATCTGCATATGTACCTGAGATTCTTCCCCTAATTTACATGGAAAAGTAAAGTATGGTTAATTTTAAATCGAGTTCATTAAGTTCCCTACAGGGGCAAGCCCCTAGAGTTAATTACATTAAGGAATATGGATTCTTTAGAAAAACTCTCGATTAAGATAAATGATCGTTGTCTTTGAAGATTTCAATAAGGACTATCAATCAATTAGTTCATGTTTGAAGATCAAATGGGATTGATCAAAAGAAGGAGTTATTATCGAAGCCAAAATAGGAGATAAGTAGGAGATGCCCACGATGCTAGGAAACCTAGCGAGCATCTTAAACTATCCTATAGTTGGTCTTTACATTTTTCAAATTGATTTAGTTTGTTTAAATTGCATTTTTTTATTAAAAATTTAGGACTTAAGATTCCTTAACACAAGATTAAGAAAATGCCTAAGAGGCACGAAATTAAACTTATGGCCCACAAAGGGGAGAAGCAACCTCAGAACCTAAATCTAGGGAGCTTCGGTGAGAGCCAAAAGCACAACCTAAATTTAAGGCAAAAAATGGGTAATTGGTTTGCCTCCACAAAAGAGGATAAACCACCTGACTGCTTGGACTTACAACCTCCTGGAATGGCCTCTAACTAACTCCTCCTACGATTTTAAATACATGTAAGCAAGTATTTATGCTTATGCAAGATAGTTAGGTTGTTATTAATTTAGAAAGAGACTAAGTCCTTAAACTCACTCCCTAAAGAGACTAGATCATGTAAGGACATTCTTCAAATGACCTAAATCTAATGCAATTCAATATTCATTTTATTTTGATTTTGGACAATTATTTTGTCTCAGGCTAATAGGGTTCATATGACTAATGCATGAGAAATAAGGTTATTGGCCAAAATCAGCGAGAAAGAAAGAGGTGAGTTTCCACCATGGCTCTCAAAGGTCAAGCCAAGTTTCTCTTGCAAAGGTAGAAGCCCTCCAATCAAGAGTGAAATAAGATCCTGTTGTGTATGATATTATAAAAGAAATGCTCATCCAGCAAAAGGGTTTCCACTTCTTTTATCTTGATTTTAAACCTAAGCTTTACGTGAGGTTATGAGTTGTTTAATTTTTATTTTGAGTTATTACGTTGGGTAAAATATTTATTTTTTTCTAAAGAGCCTAATCCACATCCAGGCCATACATAAAGCAAGGAAGAAACTAGGAAAAGCATGCCGCTTAATGCAAAATCTAAACAAATCATTAATCAATTTATAAAGCTAATCGCAAAAAGAATAAAAGGCCGTGGTCAACAACCGCAAATTGAAAATATCAAATGCGTAGGCAGCTTTATACAACTGGATTACAAATAAATTAAATTACAACTAAGAGAAATTCATTATTATGGGGGTCTTCATTCTTCTTTCTTCTTTCTTCTTTCTTCTTCTTTTTTTCTTCTTTGGTTCCTTCTTTTGGATGGTTGAAGGTAGATTCGACAAGATGCATAAGATAGGATCTTATGACCAATGCTCATCCTAATCCCCATAACAATCATTCCAAAATCTTAATTGCACAAATTTACATGAAAAGGAAAAGTGGAAATCTAACTAACACCTAGAAAATAAAGGTTAGCTAAAACAAACTACACAAATCTCAAGCATGTATATTGGAACCACATAATGACTAAGTCCACTAACTATTTGATTAAAGCAAGCAAGTAAAAGCATTTATATTTTTATTTATGATAGCACCCCTTAAGCACAATCCCCTACAAAAGAGAATAGTTAGACTAAGAGCATCCTACCATTCTTTCCACAAGCATACACCCTAACATCTAGTCTAAAACATATATCACAAAATAAAACAAACCATCAAACCATGCACCAACCTAACCTAAAGCTAGATGTAGTGACTTAGGCTAATGTGAGTGAATACAACACCATTGTTAACCAGAGGTGTATGGTATAAAATCTACTTGGGGCTACTTAAAGCCTCATAACCTCGATGTTGTCTAGACTAATATACCACTTTCCAAAAATACGAACATGTGTATAAAATAAATGAAATGGAAAATAAGAAATGCAAAAGTTGCATTAATGGATTCATTTAATTTATGCAATTTATGTATGCAAATATAGGTAGCCCTTCTTAGGTGATAGCATAGGGATGAATAGGATATGGAATTAGGTAAGTGTTATGTCCTCTTCAAGGAACCATATATTTCACCAAGTTTCTATTCAAAACTATACCAACATAAGGAAGAAAGGAAACCTATGCTAAGCATACCTTCATAATCTTTCACATGCAAACTCATAATTAAAATATAAGTAGCATACTTTCAGATTTGATATTTTATTTATATGTTTTGAAAATAATTTGAATTTAGTAGTGATAATAGCCATTCATATTTCTACTTTAGCCAAATTTGACATAAAGTAAACAATTTCTTTTTTAAATTTGAATTTGAAAAATATGAATGCATGAAATCACATGACATACAAATTTAACATGTTGAGAAAGACTCAAAGCAATGAAAGCATGTAAACACATTCACTTCACTTAAATCCTAAAAATGTTCTTATGGAATAAGAAAGTTTAAATTAAATCAAAGTGAATTCAATGCGATTTTTATTTAGTTTGAAGTTTGATTTAATTTTGAAAAGGTGAGATGAGTTTGCTGTTCCTAACCCATTCCCACATGTGTTTGATATTTTTGTTTAATTTTTAGATAATTAGATCCATTTTTATGCATTAATTAGGTTAATGTATTAAGTAACTTAATTAACCCTTACCTACACCACCTTAGAATAATTAACCAAATAATTATGAGCCAATGAGATGACATAAAAACTCACAAGGAATTTCAATTTGCAATGCACCTAATAAGAAAAAGGCCTAATGCAATTTGGCTCATAATTAAGGGTTAATTAAACTAAGGGTTAATTAAGGGTTAATTTGGCTTAAGCAATTTCAAAACACCCTTTCACACATATGAATTGGGTTTTGATTTTCTTAATTGAACTTAAGTTATTAAACACCTAAGCATCTACCCAAAGTAGATTAATTAAGTTCTCAAAATTTTTAAAATTTTTAGAAATTAATTAAGGGGATAATTAATGAATTAACCTTTAATCAAGAGGAGATTAAGAAGAGAAAAGGGGGTTTAGGGAATAGCTTATGGGAAATTCCTCAAAATTATTTCCTAAACCTCCTATCTACTGGATCTAACCTTAATCAACCTTAATCATGGATTAAAACCACTAATCATACCATAGTTGTGCTTAATTACATAAGCAGGATAATTAAGAAATCCATATGCAATTATCCTAATTAAGCCTACAATAAATCCCAAGAAAATTAGGGAGGTAGAAGCATATATACCCAAGAAGTTTGGGATTAATCAGAGGCTTAATTAAAATGTAATTAGCAAAATAAAGTTTCCAATAAAACCCAAACTTAGAGGAAATCATAATTCAAAACCCATTGAAATTAATTTTAAAATATTAGGTTGAATTATCTTTTCATAGAAAATTATTTCATATTTTTTTGAATTTTATTGAAGGAGTTATGAATCTTAGAAGAACCCTAGATTAATTAGAATTAATTAAATTATTTTAGCTAATCATATAGCTAATGGTGCGATGCATGGAGGTGGCGGTTAGTGTGCTTTACACGTGTCATGTAGTGCATCACTTACTTAAGTTATCAAATCCAAAAGGCATGGGTGCGCTTTGATCGAGTCTCAAGATGGACGACAGATCTCCATTTTAATATGGATAAAGGATTTTCTAAATGTGTGTTTAATCTCTGATGTCCATCCAAACTACATGGATGGATAGCCAGAGATCTATCCCTACCAATCTACAAAATGGAGAGTCCACCTTTGAATCAGCATTGAGCTATTGAATTAAATCATCCACACCATCTAAGCATGGGTACAAACACATCTAACGATCAAAACTCCATGGAATTAAAATTTCTTTCACAAAGCTCCACCATTGAGTTTAATGGTTGAAAATGGCATACCTCACATGTGATCATCGATTCCCTTGGAGCTTATCGGTTGAGACAAAGCTCTATTGAGAGTTTGAGCTCTTGAAGTTGAGTGTAGAGCTCTATGGACCAACTCCTCTTTAGCTTGCTTGCCTTGATCGAGCTAGCCTTCCTCTTGCCTTGGGAACTTGAAAGAGAGCTTGGGTGCACTCGACTTGCCTCTCTGATGGAGTGAAAATTGAGTATGGAGAAAGTTAGCTCTTCAATTTTTCTCCCCTATTTTCATTGTTTAAAAACCAAGGATAGGAAAATGGCTAGAGCTCTAGAAAGCTAGGGATCACCCTCTGATGGCTCCTTACTCTCTCTAGTACTCAATTGAATGTGGAATTGCATGATTCAGATTGAAGTAAGGGGAGTATATTCTCCCTTGAAGGATCAGATGGTCGTAAGACATTGCATCATTTTGATCCAATTGATCATAATGGGAAGGTTGTTTAAGCTATTAGGTGTGTGCACATTGTCGATTTGAGGCCTTAAGTGGATTGCCAACCTCGCATGTGCTTGAATTTGAGTGGGAGATGGATTTTTGAATTAGCCATTTTGACCCATGGGGTCGGGTTTGGTCTTGGGGCCAATTGGGCTGACCCAAACCCATTGGGTTGGGTGCACCACTCTTCATTAGGTCCCCCTGAGCTATTAGAAAAGCCTCAAATGGATATGAAGAGGGTATGACCAAATTACCTGTAGATTAGGTCAAAATTTGTTCAATGGCCTAGGGGTAGGATGGTCATTTTGCTAATTTTTCACTTTGGATATGGTGGCTATGTGGAGAAATAAGGTTTGGCCAAGTTTCATGAGATTTGGAATTCATTTGATAGGGTTTAGCTCATGTTGACCTATTTAGGTCAACTTGGGTCAAGTTGACCAATTGGTCAAATTGGGTCAAACCAAGGGTTGGGTCAAGTTCATATGACCATTTGAAATGTTTTTGTGGCTTTGGTTTGATTCAATTTGGTATAATTTTGAATTTAGCTCAGATGACTTCATTTAGGTCAAATGGGTCAAGTTGACCTATTTGGCCCATTTGACCTATTTGAGGCAGGTCAAGGGTAGGTTTGGGTTTGGTTAGTCAAATGGAGTGGATTGGTATCTTTGTTTATAATCAATTTTGGTTAAGTCCAAATTTGGCTCAACATGACCCCTTTAGGTCAAGTTGGGTCTAAGGTCAATTGGGCTAGGTTAGATCTAATTGGCTAATTGAGGCTTTGGTCAAGTTCAACAAGTGATTTCGGATGAACTTGACCTATTGGTTTGAATCAATTTGGCTTAGATCATGTTTTGACACATTTTGACTTTTTAGGTCAAGTTGGGTCAACTTGGGTCAAGAGGCCAATTGGGCTAGGTTAGGCTCAAATGTTGGCTTGATCAAGTTGAAACATAGGTCATGAGTGAACTTAGATCAATGGTTTCAATCAATTTGGCCTATGGTGGAATTTGGCTATGTTAAGTTTCATTTTTGGCTAAGTGTTGACTTGGTCAACCCTTAGGTTTGACTTGGTTCAACCCAATTTGATTGATTGGTCATCCCATGATAATTGTTGCTCATGATGAGAGGGATAGATGAGTTTGGTTTAATTCAATTTGGTTAGGATTAGAATTTGGCTCATTAGGGTACTTTAGGTCACTTTGGGTCAAGTGAGCCTAAGTGGGTCAAATAGCTTGGTCAAAGCTTAATTTGAAGTTGGTTGATCTTGTATATGGACTCATGATTGAAATATAAATCCATTTACAAGTGGTTTGAAGTCAAATGGGTTTTGATTCATTTGATAATTTCATATTCAAAGGAAGAATATGAAGGGATTTTGCTTTGATTTTTGAACTAGGTTTTGATTGTTTGCTTGAAGTTTGGATTTATATATGAACTCATGATTGTAGGGGCGATTCAATCATGAGAGAAAATCAAGAGTTTGGTTTGATTTTAAATTGATTTGGCTAAGTTCAAAATTTTGACTTGAAATGCTTAGATTGGATTTTGAGTGGATTTGAGTTTGATTTTTGGAATTAATTTTGATTGTTTGAATTTATATTTCATTTATATATTTGAATATAAATGAGAATATAAATTGATCGTGAGAAAGTTTCAAGGATTTGAAGTGGTTTAATCATGATTTAGGCTAAGTCCATTAAGAAGGATTTAAAGGACTTAGAAAAATTTTAGAGTTTGGAGTTTGAATTTTTGAATTTGGTTTGATTGATTTGTATTTATATTTCATTTATATATGTGAATTTAATGAGGTTATAAATGAATTATTAGAAAATCCCATGAGTTTGAATTGATTTGATCAAGGTTTAGGTCCATTAATGGAAGATTAAAGACTTAAGAAAAATTTGAGATTTGGAATTTAATTTTAGGATTTGATTTGATTGATTTATATTTATATTTCATTTAGATATATGAATATAAATGAGAATATAAATGAGTTTTGAGAAAATCCCATGAGTTTGAATTAATTTGATTAAGGTTTTGGATAAGTCCTTTAATGGAAAATTAAAGGACTTAGAAAAATTTCATGAATTGATTTGGAATTTTGAGTTTAGTTTGATTGATTTGAATTTATATTTCATTTATATATATGAATATAAATGAGAATATAAATGAATTATGAGAAAATCTCAAAGATTTGAATTGGTTTAGAGTTGATTTTGGCTAAGTCCATTAATGGAAAATTAAGGACTTAAGGAATTTGGACTTAGGAATTTTGATGAATTTTGATCGTGGGTTTCAATCATAGATTTCAATCATGAAATTGATTTGAGTTTGGAGAAAATCAAATAAAATTGATTTGGAGTTTGACTTGAAGGAAGGAAAGTGAGGAATTGTTTAAGCTAAGGGTAGGTAATTTTCCTAACACCCCTAGGGCATGACCTATTCCTATGGCTAACTCTTCTAAGTCTCTAGGGCTAGGTTGAGTGTCCACCTAATCACTAGATGTGTCTTAAGACTAAGGATCCCTTAGTGTCTAAGATGGAGGTGTTGAGAGCTCATCCTAAAAATGAAGTCAACACACCGTATGCTAGGCCATGTTTTGTAGGATTGCTTCACATTTAAGGACTGGCTTGAACATAGCTTCAAGACTAGTGCTATAGTTATCCCAAAGGAATACCTTGTGCAACAACCATCCAGTTCCAATAAGGTAATACTTAGGGATACATGTGATCCTTCCAATACCAAAGAAAGTTGGGATATTTCTTTATCCAAAACCTCTAAGAAGATCGTCCAGAAGATCAAGAAGCTTTCCTTATAGGTGTCTGAGTTAGCTCAAACCTCTAACATCAAGGAAGGTTTGCAAGTTGCCAGTGCCAACTCAAGGAAAGGGGGAGATCAGCAATAATAGAAGCATGTGTCAGCCTGGGATAGCTAGTAGCACAACCACCGATCGAGTCCAGCCTCCAACCTACAGTTATCGCTTCCACATTGGCGTCTTCCTCCACTTTAGCTAGTTCTTCTTCTACTACTAGTAAAACTCTTATATCAACAGATAAGGGCATCAAATCCCTTACCCCATTCACTTTACTTGATTTTTACTTTTTACCCCCAAACAAATCCAAGAAATTGAAGAATAAAGCTAGCTTGAATTACTTATGTGTTACTTATGATGGGTTGTCTTCTTCTATTTCTAATGATAACTCTTCAAGTCAAAATAACTATAATAATTTTGATCTTCCTCTTTTTGATTTAGTTGGACTTTCTACTCAATACTATGGGCCTCTTGAGATAGACTTGGAATCATCTAATTTCGAGGGTCCCATAGGAGAAGTTGTAGGTGAGCCTGATGTGCAGGTAGAACCTTCCATTACCCTCCTATAAGAGATCACCGATGTCAACCTCCGTAATGGTAAGGTTCTACCTTCTAAGGCAGCACCTCAAGATAGAGGAAAATAAGTCATTGGTATAGAGGATCGAGAAGCCCCTCCACAGGATGCTCCACCCTTGGATATGCTTGTGGAAATTCAGCCCAAGGTGGACTACAATGTCCTCTCTTATCTAAAAAAGTTGTCATCTAAGCTAAGAATATACGATGCCCTTGTCTTATCCAAATAGATGAGGGAATCACTAATCAAGGCTCTCTTTATCCTAAGATATGCTTAGCTCAGCTGACCGCTATAGGTGAGGAGGCACATTACACAAAAGAAGCTCAAGGGATCACCTTCACAGATGAATACCTTCTTCTGGGGAACTTGGAGCACAGTCCCTCTACACATCACGTTGACATGGATAGGTTCGGACTTGCGAGTTCTCATTGATTGGTGCATCGGTGAACATTATGAGTTTAAAGACCCTTATTTGAGGATCGACATCTCTACACTTCGAGGAGATCAGATGATGTTGAGAGGATTCAATGAATAAGGTGAGTGGGCTTTAGGTTCTATAGTGTTACCTTTGGAGATAGGCGACTAGAAGACTGAAGCCAAGTTTTACATCATTGATTTGAATACTTCATTCACTGCTTTGCTTGGTAGGCCTTGGATACTGTTGGTGTTTTCTCTGGAATAGAGAAAAGAAATGACACCACATAGAGTTTAGGAATATTTTATTTAGATGATCAAATACGGAATTAAGGAATAAACATATTATCTCAAAAGATAAACATGCTCTCTTATACTAGATTCGATCATTTCAATATAAGACTCCTAAGGCTAATGGGTCTTTCATGTACCAGAGTATTTTCTCCTGAACTACATGAAAAAGTATAACAGAGTCTATTTTATCGTAGGATCATGGTTTCCTATAAAGGCAAGCCCCAATAGTTAATTACATCTTAGGAAGGGTCTCTTCCTAAGAATACTCTCGATTAAAGATACAAGTTGTTATTCCTAAAGACTACTAAGGTAGCTTTCAAAGGAATGATTTTTGAAAATTCAATTGGGAGAGGTCCAAATTTGATAGAGTTATTTTCAAAAGTCAAATGGAAAAAGTAGGAAATGTTGATCTTGGGATACCCATTTTTCTATTCTATGATTGGGTTTCAAATTTGGGATTTAATTTTGATTTTGAGTTCATCTTCTTAGAAATCTAGGGCTTAGATTCAGACTGCATGCTGGGGTTGAAGACTTATTCTAAAAGGAAGCAACCTAGTCAGTGCTTAACATATGTTAAAGGCTTGACCTAGTTATCCTTGGAATCATTGGTCCATTCTCCTCAAGGAACCACCTATCCCCGACTCTTTGGACTTACAACGGCTAGAAAGATGCCACTCACCACCAAGCATTTTAAAACCATGAGGCTAAGTCATATGATTGCAAAATGCATGGGCTGTTGTATTCTTAAGAAAAGAGTCTACGAACCTAGACTCACTCCCTAACTCCTAGGATCATGTAATGCATGAAGGTGCATCTAACAAATGCATATTTTCATATTTTATGAATTTTGACTCAAGATTCATTTAGGCCATAGGAATACAATTTATGCCTAATGCATGCAATAAGATTATGGGCCAAATCAGAATAGAAGAAGGTGTACTTCCATCATAGGCTCTCAAAGGTCAAGCCTAGGTTCTCTGGCAAGGATGGAAGTCCTTCATTAATCAAGAGTGAAATAATATGATTTATGCATGATGTTAAAACATCTAGCTAAGGGGTTGCTACATATTTTATCTTACTTTAATGTCTAGGCTTTTATATGAAGATTATGAATTGTATTTATTTTTATATTTCAATTGATTTAGTTGGATAGAAAATTTAGTTTATCCTATGAGCCTATCAGGCATTCATCACAGCACAAACATAGCAGAAAGAAACCTAGAAAAGAATATTTCTATTGCAAAAATAAATCAAATCAAATTAAATTATATATAAGAAAAAGAATGCCAGTACTACTACCCGAAGAAAGAAAAATGGGCCGAGTTCCATTATACAACCCCTAACAAGTTTTAGATCTATGGGTCTTCTTTCAATAAGTCTCCTTCTTTGGGACATCCATCTGCTCCACAGGGACCGCACCATCTCTGGTTGGGTGACTCTCACCTAATCCTAGACCCCATAGATCCTAACCTAATTCTAAGCTCAAATTTACATTTAGAATTCAAAAATAAATCCTAAGCCCTGTAAAATAGATGTTAGGAAATACACACAGCATGCAAAGCAGTTATATTTCACAAACATATGGGCTTAGCATTAGTTGCTTACCAACACCTATCTTATTAAATCTAGAAAGACCCCAACAAAGATTAGAAAATCATGAATGATGAACCTAGATCAAATTAAAGCTAAATGATCTAGTGTGTGCAAAAGAGGGGTTTGTGTGGCAAGGCTTTGCTAGGCTTATTTAAGTTCAAGTTTAAATTTGAAGTTTGATTTTGTTTAATTTTTACCTTTAGGTAGTTTCAATTCAAATGGTTTAGTGATTTAATTTCCATTTTTATCCCATTTTATTTTATTAAAGTTGTATAGGTTTTCAAGAATGAGAAATAGAATGAATTTCATTTTTAGGGTAAACTCACTTTATTCCACATCCTAAATCCTAATGAAATTTTCAAAAGTCTAACTAAGATCCTTAAGTATTTTATTAATCCTTTTAATGTTATTTATATTTGGATTAGTTTTATGTTATTTCATTTGTTTGAATTGCTTTATTTGATTTAATTTGTTTGATTTATTTCATTTTGAATTAAATTATATGGATTTCATTTGATTTGGCTTATGTTAATTTAAAGAGTTTAGATTAAAGTTTGATTTCATTCAATTTAACTTAAGTTATTAAATCATGGATTTGTAAGCTTAAGGTTTAAGTCCATTAATATGAATTAATACCTTAGGTTCGTTCATAGATTATTCTTAACCTAAAGCACTTAGGTTAATTATTTGATCTGATTTAATTAACCTAGGTTTTAGACTCATTATTTAAATTTATTAGAGATGAATGATTTTATTAAACTTTATTGATTCAAAGGTTAAGATTTAAGTTAATTAATAATTTTATTAACCTAAAGTTTTATTTCATTAACCTAAGGTTTTATTTCATTAACCTAAGATTGAATTTGATCACTTTAATTGACTTAGGATATTTAGAGAAGTTTCTGAATAGTTTTTTAATGTTTGAATTACCACTTTATTTAATAGGTTAATTAATTTCCTTAACCCAATATTTGATTAACATTGACCTAGGGATTTAGAAATTTGAAAACTCCTAATCTAGAGATTATTTGTTCTTGAAATATTTCTGGCAAGTAGGGTTACATGCCAATTTTATATTCCTAAAGTTTCAGCATGATTAAACATGTAAATGGTGTAATTAAGGTTTTAATAATTTCATTAAAACCTAAAAATTAAGCCTAATTTATTACGATTCATTAAGGAATTTTATTTTTATCTTATTCTTCGCTCAAATACCTTTCCAATGAGGGTTTATTCATAATTTTTGGTTAACTGGTTGATTTATTATGATTTAATTAAGTTTAGGTTGTTTAATTGAATTATTTAATTCATTTAATTATCAAATTAAGTCAATTTAGGGATTATTAGGTTTAGATAGGTTTA
Source organism: Cymbidium sinense (assembly GCA_021442155.1). NCBI lineage: Eukaryota > Viridiplantae > Streptophyta > Magnoliopsida > Asparagales > Orchidaceae > Cymbidium > Cymbidium sinense. The sequence continues at coordinate 113,906,339 of CM038224.1, forward strand.
ATTAGGTTTAATTAGTGTTCTAGTGCTTATTAATGTTCATTATGTTGATTTAAGATTATTAGATCGACATTTCTTAATTATTTTACTAAAGCTTAATTAATTTAATTAATTAAAAGGTTAAGCATATGAAATTTTAATTTCTCTTGAATTCAGAGAAATAAATCCCCAAAAATTCACCTAAGGTGTATTTTATGATTAATTTCATTTCCCCAAAGTTTCAAATCAATTGGATTATTAATTTGAGAGTAATTAAGATTTAATATTTTTTAATTAAACCTAAATTAAGGGAAAATTACCCAATAAAAATTAGGGATTTTAATTTCTATGGATTCCACTCATTAAGATGAATCCATAGAGCTTTTATTTGTAATTATTTTATTTATATTTGATTTTATATGATTTTTAGAAGTTTTCTACATTTTTTAAATAATTAAACTATTATTTAATAGTTTTTAAGTGGGGTCCCATCGCGTGTGGCGTGCATGCGCTGCGTGGTGTCCCCGCCACGCGAGTTGGTCTATGTGGCACCCACGGTGCCACGTCGTAGTTCAAAATGCGGGATCGCTTATGGACCGTCCGATCAAAGATCGGATGATCTAGATTGATCCCGCGGGAAATTGATCCGGTCCGCCTAGGTCGGGCGTCAATCCGATCCAAATACCGGATCGGGGGCGAGATCATCTCCTTCAATTCTAGGGAGGACTGATAGTACTTTGCTAATATCTTTTGATATAGGTAACGAAATCACACGATTTCAAGTGCTACACGATCGTGGAAAGATATCCTATGATTCTATATGTTGGATCAACTTGAAGATCACGTTTCCTATGAAAATAATCAAAACTAAATACTTTAAGGAAAAGCTTGAGGTCAACAATGGCATACCTCGATTCGTTGGACGATTGGCCTTGCAATTGATCCTAGAGCTTCAAATGCTTAAATTGAGCTTGCTTGCTAAAGGAATTAGGTTAATTCCTTATAGATTGCTCCCTAGACCAACCCTTGAGTGCTCTTTTTAGGCTTTGATGGTTTGTAGTGGTTAAGGATTTAGGGAGGGAACTTTCATTTAGCTTCGGTTTTAATGTGAAGGTGTGTGTGTGCTCAATTCTCCATGGGGAAGTCTCTCTTCTTATTTTTCCATATGGTTGAGAGCCCTATCTTCCTCTTTTTCTCTTTTACCTCTTTCTTTCTCTCCTCCTTGGTTGGCTAAGATCGGGGTAAACTCTTGGAGGTTTGCACCTTTGCCTTAATTGCCTTCTACCATTGAAGGTAGCCATCCTCTTAAGAGATGGCTTTGTTTGCATGTTTATATATATATATATATATATATATATATATATATATATATATATATATATATATATATATATATATATATATATATATATATATATATATATATATATATATATATATATATATTATTTATCTTCTTTCTTTTAAACCATATAATAATTCAATTTAACTTATTCTTTAAACCATAATTTATTGATTTTTGATTAAACTATGAGTTGATTTTAAATTTAATTTCATTTTAACCCATTTAGCTTAAATGAGTTAGGTATGATTCCAAATGAGTTCAAATGATCAATTTGATTCAAATGGAATGGGTCTGGATCCTTTCATTCATTTTAATTTATTTTTGAGTTCAATGTGGCTTATTTAGGTTATTTTGATTTAAGGAATTTAATTTACCTAATCTAGGCCTCCATGGACTCAAATTTCTTTATCATTATGATCACACATATTCATTTGATAATTTGAAATATTTTTGGTGATTTAATTTTGTCAAATTTTAGTGGGTTGACTTTTTGACTAAGTGGGCCCACTTAAGTCAATTCTAGGTTGACTATAGTTAACTTTAGAGTTGACTTTGAATTTTCATTTTATTTGTATTGATTCACTTGATTTAATTTATGTTGGTTATTTGACTTGATTTTACATCAAACCAAGTAGATGGATTTAGCTCAAAATGCATTTCCTAAGTCATTAAACATATTGACTTAAATAGTGAATTAGGAAATCCCTATTTGAACTTGATATCATTTCATTGCTAAAATGACCTATTCCAAAAATGAGGTCAACAGATACATCAGAACAAGATAATTTCATCCTCCCTCCATCAGTGCATCAAGTTCAGAAAAGATGGGATTGAATACTGTGTCAATGGAGATGAAAAGCCATTTTCAGTTAGAGAGGTTGAGATTTATGAGGATGCGACCTACTATCTTCCTCAAAAGACCTTTCTCGTGAACTTGGACAAAATTTAAACTCAAAATTAAAAGAAAAAGAAAATGAATAAAAAGAAAAGACAAAAGAAAAAGAGAAGAAAAATGAAAATCCAAGTGAACAAGAAAGGGGAATGAGGAAGAAATAGATCCTCATATTACATTCCACCCACAGTTCATTCCATCATATGGACATATTTGTAGGATGGCTCAACTCTAGGTGAAAGAGTAAAGCAGTAGTTCAGAGGTGGAAGACCCCTGGTTGGCCATCAGCCAATATAGGTTGTGTTCCAGTTCATAGAAATACCCCTACTATTCACATAAACTTGGAATCTAGCTCGGAAGATGAGCCTAATGTGATTAGTATACCAGCTAACCCCTTTCAGCGGGTTCCATTGGAGGGGACTTTCAATCCAGATAGAGATGAAGATTGGGCCACTAGACAAAGCAAAGTATTCGAATCAAGTTTATGTGAAACTATTAGGCAGCAGTTGGGAACCTTAGCTCTGACCTCAATTACATCTCAGAAAGTTGAAGGTTTAGTAGTTAAAGAAGTCCCTAAGTCTTCTAGTGACATGAAGCCGAAGAGAATCTTTTTGGGATCATCATCCTCAAGTCCTGAAATTAATGTAGAACTTGAGGAGGATACATTAAAGAATTTATGGAGTTGCCATTTAACTTTTACTCACTTGTGTTCATAATCTTATACAGAAAGATTTAGTTCCTCATACATGGTCCAGGCATAGGTCAGAGTACTTTGAAAAGCTATGGAACAATACAGGCAGGGAAGCACAATCAAGAGCAGGACTAGGATTCGATATAGTGGGTCCAGTTGATGATGATGATTACTGCTTAGTTGTTACCTTTTCATTTGGAGTCTGATAGGTTCTTTTCACTCAAAATCAACTCTTATGAGAATGTGTGTTTAGAAATCTCAAATGATCCAAATGATCTCCAAATCAAAGAGGCACCACTAGAATTTGAAGAGGAGATTCATTCAATAATTAACAAGCTTAAAGAAATCAACCTCGAGATAGAAGAAAATCCATGCCCGACATACATCAGTGCATTGTTGAATGAAGAAGAAACCAATGACTTAGTTAGGCTATTGATTGAGTTTAAAGACTGCTTCACATGGAGTTATGAAGAGATTCCCGGATTATCTCTTGACATAGTAGTCAACAAGCTAGCAATAGATCCTAACTCTACCCCTATTAAGCAAGCTCCTAAATGCATGCGATTAAAAATCAAACAACTGGTCATTTCTGAAGTCAAGAAACTGATCGATGTTGGTTTCATGAGGAAGAAAAATATCCTACCTGGTTAGCTAGTGTTATCCCAGTTAAGAAGAAGAATGGCCAAATTCCCATTTACGTCAATTTCAGGGACTTAGACAAGGCATGTCCTAAGGATGAGTTTCCTCTTCCTATACTAGAATTAATGGTGGACTCGCCTCATCTCTTACAATCTTCTTTTTCATGGATGGGTCATCTGGCTATAACCAAATCAAAATGTCTCCTGAAGATGAAAGAAACACTATTTTTCAAACCCTGGTTGGAATCTTCTATTATAGGGTCATGCCTTTCGGCCTTAAAAATGCTAGTGCTACATACCAACGGGCCATGACTCAGATCTTCAACAAACTCATTCATCATCATATTGAGTGCTATGTTGATGATCTAGTAGTCAAGAAGAGAAAAGAAGATCACCTCTTTGACTTGAGAGTAGTTTTCAAATGGTTAAGATAATATAACTTCAAAATGAATCCCCTAAAGTGCGCATTTGGAGTAGCTTCAGGGAAGTTCCTTGGGTTAGTTGTCCGACACCGGGGAATAGAAATAGATCCTTGAAAGATTAAAGCTATCTTAGAAATGCCACCTCCTAGGAGTTTAACTCAACTCAAATCCTTCCAAGGACGGCTGACATATCTAAGATGCTTTATCTCCAACCTATCAGGGAGATACAAGCCATTTTCAGCACTTGTCAAAAAGGATGCAAAGTTCAAGTGGGATGACAAGTGTCAGCATGCCTACAAAGACATCAAGCAGTATTTGGTGAAGCTGCCAGTTCTAGCAGCCCTTATCCCGGGAAGGGCACTCATCCTCTACACGGTTGCATTGCTCTCTCGGTGCTATGTTGGCCTAAGTCAACAATGAAGGGAAGGAGAATGGTCTCTACTATCTCAGTCATCGTCTAATACCTCCTGAAGTGAACTACCCACCTATTGAGAAATAATGCTTAGCTTTGATCTTTGCTTCCGAAAAGCTACGACATTATATGCTTTGTCATAAGGTGAATTTGATCTCTAGAATAAATACACTGTAGTACCTCATGACACGGCCAATGGTATTCAGACGTTTGGCGTGATGGTCCATGATCCTCTCATAGTTTCATATCACATTCGTACCCCTTTGTGTAGTAAAAGGATAGGCACTAGCGGATTTCTTAGCAGCACACTGACTTCCTGCTGATTCTCTACTTAGTGACGATCTCCCTGATGAACAAATCATGAACTTAGGAGAGGCTGGCAACCACAGATGGGAGATGTATTTTGATGGTGTAGCTTTTTTTATAAAGGGGAAGCACCACGATCTATTTTCTTAGAAAAGACAAGGGTAGGAATAGTTCTCCTAACTCCAGACCGCGATGTGATAAGATTCTCATACTATCTTTCCAACTCCTACACCAACAATGAAGTCGCCTATGAGGCTTTGATTGTCGGTCTGTAGTTAGCCATCACTATCAGTGTCAAGAGAATCACCATCTTTGGGAATTCTTAGTTGGTCATCAACCAGATTGCCGGGTCCTAACCCAAGCTTCATCATTACCATGAGTATACCATGAAACTGTTGGCCCAAATATCAGAAGTTGCCATTTACAAGGTTCCCTGAGCAGAGAATGCAATAGCATATGCTTTGGCTAAACTTTCCAAAGAATTTGCATATCCGGAAGTTGAGTTTATTTCAATAAGGGTCCAAAATAGACAAGTCATATCCCTTATTGATGTTGAACTCATCGAGAGACTTTCTCTTGATGGGTAAGTTGTCATTGCCAAAATGGACAAGGAGCTGGATTGGAGGCAACGCATTGATAGATTACTTGAACACCAGTAAACTACCTCAAGAAAAGTCACAAGCCCTTTAGGTGAAATAGAGAGCTCTCTCCTATGCTCTCATTGATGGCACTCTGTACCGTTGGTCCTTTAACAAAATGTTGTTACATTGTTTAGAAAAATATGAAGCCTGTGGCATTGTAACTGAGGTACATTCAGGTTTATGTGAAGCACATCAATTTGGTCCGAAGATGAAGATGAAGATCAAGAGACTAGAATACTACTGGCCTTTGATGATTACAAACTGCATGGATGTAGCTAGGAGATGCAATCAGTGTCAGGAGCACGATGTGGTCCTCCACCAACCACATAACATTCTATACCCTACATTGTCCTCATGGCCATTCGAGTGTTGGGGTACCGACACTATTGGTCCGATCGATCCTCCTTCTTCCAAGGGTCATCGGTTCATCTTAGCTGCCACCGACTACTTTTCCAAGTGGGAGGAAGCCACCCCACTAAGAGAGGTCATAGCTCAGCATGTGCTTCAGTTTTTAGGAACCATATCGTATATAGGTTCAGGGTGCCTTAATGAATTATATCCGATAATGGCACTGCATTCAAAAGTACGAAGATCAACAACTACGCTAGAAGACATGGTATAGATTGGAGATACTCCACCATCTACTACCCCCATAACAAATGGCTTAATGGAAGCATTCAACAAAACTCTCATCCAGATACTGAAGAAAACTCTTGATGACAATAAACGACAGTGAAATGAGCAGTTGGTTGAAGCCTTGTGAGCCTACCGCACCATATGCCAAACTCCAACTCAATCTACCTCATTTTCCTTAGTGTATGGGTCTGAAGCTGTTCTACTTTTAGAAGTTTAACTCCCATCACTAAGGATAACATTAGGTAACAAGATCACTATAGAGCAGAATGCAAAGTTGTGGTTAAAAGAGCTTGAAGGTTTGGAGAAGAGTCGCCTATGGGCGTGCCAGAACCTCAAGTTGTATAAGGCTAAAATGATTTAAGCTCACAATAAGCTGGTCTGCCCTAAGTCTTTCTGAGTAGGAGAACTTGTTTTAGTCCTAAGGAGAGCAATTGTTGCCCATCAAAAGATGGGAGGCAAGTTTGAACCCACTTGTGAAGGCCCCTATGTCATAGAGAAGGCCTACCAAAGGAGGATCTTATCAGCTTATTGATTGTAAAGAGGAACACCGATGCTTCCAATTAATGGGCTCTATCTAAAGAAATATTACCCATGAAATAAATCATGTTTGAAAATAATTATTAATAAAAAGAACAAAAAATCTGATTCCATTCATAAAATCTTCTCTCCTTTTGAAGCATTGTTTGCTTATCTTGTGAATCCACCGTGATGTGTCTAGGGTAGGTGTAAGAGTCCCCCAGTGGCATCCTATCTCTCTTTCACAACACAAACCCAATCTCCTGATGTTATTAGAATAGGTGTAAGAGAACCCAAGTGGCATCCTATTTTGATTAGCATAACTAAGATAGGTGTGAGAGAACCCAAGCGACATCCTTTCTTAGTGGGAATTTTCATTTTCCATCTATGGTGCCATTTCATTAAACTCCCATAGCATGTTTAAGGTAGATATAAGAGTCCTCTAGAGGCATCCTATTCCTTTTAATACGAACACAAAAATGAACACATATCTTTTCCCTCGGGCTACTTTGATGTGAGAGCAAACCCTCTGTGGCACTCACTCATTAGCTGCTCTAGGTCTGGTTTACATGCTACCTTGCTAGTATGTTACCCCAGTGGCCATTTGTTTGGAAGATGTGAGTCCCTGAGCTTTCTTCCTAATTTAACCATTGCAAACCAATGAGCGCCTTGTTAGTATGGTATACTTCACTGCCCAGCCAGTAAGCTACCTCGTGTTGATTTTGTTTAAGAAGATGTGAGTCCCCGTGCTTTCTTTTTGAACTAATCATCATGACCCAACTAGGTCAAGTATATTTGAGGTTTAGGATAAGTCCCCTAGAGGCTCCTTTCCTCTTGACTACTTTTGAGCTGATATAACTCCCCCAGTGGCATTCACTCAGTAGTCACCCTAGGTCGGATGGCACATGTCGAGCCAAAGCTAGACTATCCCAATCAATCCTGCTATAGAAGGATGTGAGTCCCTGAGCTTTCCTCCTAGGCTGATTGTTGCAAACTGATGGACACCTTAGGTTGGTTGATGTTCGCTATGTTGACAATGCCTCACTCAGTGGATACACCACTCTTGGTAGATGTGAGTCCCCATACTTTCTGCTTGAGTTAGCCACTGAATACCTATTAGATATATGACTAGCCATGTCATCTTCTCTAGGGTATTGGATTAAGCCCTGCGGCTCCATCCCTCGCGGGCACTCTATTAGGATCACGCCCTTTGCGACCCCATTTAGACATTACCCAGGTTACTTTTGGATTGGACAGTCCCCCTTTCCTTGTAGCCACCTCTGTGCTTGGAGAATTTGTTCAGCAAGTGCACAGATTCTCCCTTAGTTTAGTAAATCTGAGATAAGTCTAGGCTAATATAAGCTCCTTCTCAGTTTGATCCCTTACAAACTAACAGGGTCCATGATAAATAAATGAAATAAATAAATTAATTAATTCGCTTGTGGATTAGGAATTCAAGCCCCCAAAAGGCCCCTTTTCCCAAGCAGGCATCCTATATTTAGGGCAGTGTCAACAAAACTCCCTATAAGAATTGACTGACTACTTGAGTTGAGATGTCCCCGAGTTGGCACTCACTCCGTAGTCACCCTTAGGTTGGGTTCATTCTATTTTTCCATAAGTAGGTTACCCCAACAGTCATTCCTCTTTGGAAGATGTAAGATTATGATGCATTCTTTCTAGCATGATTGTCACAAACTGACAGGCAGCCTTATGTCAGGTTTGATTTGTTGCCTAAAGCAACCGATCACCCCAGTGGTCTTTTTTAGTGGAAGATGTGAGTCCTCGAGCTTTCTTTCCTTCAATTGATCATTGCAAATCGACTGACACCTTAGGTTGGTTGATGTTCACTATGCTGATAGCGACACACCCGGTGGATACACCACTCTTGGTAGATGTGAGTCCCCACACTTTCTCCCTGAGTTAGCTACCGAATATCTATTTGATATATGACTAGCCATGTCATCTTCTCCAGGGTTTTAGATTAAGTGCTTAATAGCCCCATTCACTGCAGGCACTCTATTTGGATCACGTTCTTTGCAACCCCATTTGGACACTACCTGGTTACCTTGATTTTTTTATTATGAAGAAATTCAGATAAATCCGGTCGATATAAGCTCTTTCTCGGATCCCTCAAACTAACAAGGTCAATGATAAACAAACTAAACAAACAAATTAATTCACTTGTGGATTAGAATTCAAGCTGCCAAAGGGCCCCTTTTCCCAAGCAGGCATCCTATCTTTAGAGCAGTGTTAGCAAAACTCCCTATAGGAATTACCTCACTACCTGAGTTGAGATAAGTCCCTGGGTTGGTACTCACTTCGTAGTTACCCTTAAGTTGGGTTCAATCCATTTTGATTAAAAGCAGGTTACCCCGACAGTCATTCTGCTTTGGAAGATGTAAGACTATGATGCATTCTTTCTAGCATGAACGAACCGACGGGCACCTAGTCAGTTTGATTTATTGCCCAAAGCAACCGATCACCCTTGTGGTCTTTTGTAGTGGAAGATGTGAGTCCCCGAGCTTTCTTCCCTTCAATTGATCATTGCAAATCGAAAGGCACTCCTTTGGTTGGATAGTTCTCCCATTGGCCGGGAAACTACTCACTTTGGTTCAATAAATCTGAGATAGGTCTAGGCTGATATGAGCTCCTTCTCAGTGTGATCCATCACAAATTGATGAAATCCATCAAAACAAATCTAAATATGAATTTAATCTTGACTATCTTTGAGTTGATCTAAGTTCGCCAGCGGCATTCACTCAATAGTCAGCCCTAAATTTGGTTCAATCTATTGTCTTGCTAATAGATTGCCCTAGCAATTGGTTTCTACTTTGGAGGATGTAAGTCTACTAAGCTTTCTTTCTAGTACAGTTGTTGCATACCGAAAGGCATCCCTTTGGTTGGCTAGTCCTACTATGTGTTCAGTAGACTACCCCTTTGGATTGGTAAATCTGAGTTAGGTCTCGGCCTCTATGGATCCTACTCCAACAAGGTCCATCTCAAAATCCAAATCTAAAAATCGAAACAAATTCAACCCTCTTCCCCAGTGAAAATTTCTCGTCAGTGAGACCTAAATCAAATCAAACCTCTCATCCCCTTGGGGATAGCTTGAACCTGCTTCCCTAGTGGAAGGTTCATACTCTATCCCTTAGTGGATTCCCCTTCCCTCTCTTATTCCCTTGACATAAGTAGAGCCACATTGCACTAAGCATTAGATTCTTTCTATATCTTGGGTGGCCAGATCATGATCAAATAATTCAAATTCATGAGACTCTCCTTACTTTATATTCTCATTTATATTCACATATATAAATGAAATAAGACAAACAATCAAAATCATTCCAAAATCAAACTCAAATCCATTCAAAATTCAAACTAAGCCTTTCAAGTCAAATCATGAACTTAGCCAAATCACTTCTCAAAATTTGAAACTCTTGATTTTTTTTATGATTCATCATCATTCATAATCCAATAAATACAATTCAATCTTAATCAAATCAATTCAAAATTCAAGCCAAAATCCATTCATGTTCTTCCTTTATATGAAATTTTCAAATGAATCAAAACCCATTTAATTCAAACCACTTGATTTATATTTCATTCATAAGTCCATATACAAGTTCAATCAAATAAAATCAAGCTTTTCAAGCCATTTGACCCACTTAGGCTCATGATCAAAGTGAGCTAAAATTCCCTTATAAGCCAAATTCTAATCCCAAATTGATTGAATCAAACTCACCTATTCTCATCATGATCCAATCATCATAATGATCAATCATTAAAGTTCAAAGTCTAAAGGTTTGACTAAGCCAACACTTAGCCATAGGCTAAATTGATTGAAGCCATTGATGTAAGTTCATTCATGAACTATGTTTGAACTTGACTAAGTCAACATCTGAGTCTAACCTAGCCAAATTGGCCTCTTGATCCAAGTTGACCTAACTTGACCTAAAAGTTAAATATGTCAAAACTTGATCTAAGCCAAATTGATTGAAATCAATGGGTCAAGTTTATTCTAAGATCACTTGTTGAACTTGACCAAAGCCTCAATTGACTAGACCAACTGAGCCATTGACCTTGAACCACTTGACCAAGTCATGTTGAAAATTCAAACTTAACCAAAATTGATTGGAAATAAAGATACCAATCCACTTCATATGACTAACCAAACCTAAAACCCCTTGACTAGCTCAAATAGGTCAAATGGGTCAAATTGGTCAACTTGACCCATTTTACCTAAATGAAGTCATATGAAAAAATTCAAACCTAAACCAAATTGAATCAAACCAAAGCAAAAATATTCAAATGGTCATGAACTTGACTATGGTTTCACCCATTTTGACCAATTGGTCAACTTAATCAAGTTGACCCATTTTGACCTAAATGGGTCAACATGAGCCAAACCATACCAAATGAACTCCAAATCTAATGAAACTTGGCCAAACCAATTTTCTCAACATACCCAACATGTCCAAATTCAAAAATTAGCCAAATGACCATTCTACCCCTAGGACATAGAACAAATTTGGTCAAATCCATGAGGAATTTGGTCAATTCCTCTTCATACCAACTTGATACCTTCCTAATAGGTCAAGTAAACCCTATGGAGGGTGGTGCACCCAACCCAATGGGTTTGGGTCAGTCCAACTTGACCCAAGTCCAAAATCGAGCACATGACTCAAATTGGCCACATGGGAATCATGCTCCCACTCAATTTAAAGCACATGGGGGAGTTACCATTCCACTCTCAAACCCAAACAGACCATGTGCAAGCTTCTAACAGATCAAACAACCCACTGCCTAAGGTCAATTGGATCAAAATGGTAAGTGAAGCTTTATCGATTGCTGGGTGGATATACTCCCCAATCCACTTCAATTCCAGAGCCTAATTGATTGAGTAAGGGAGAGTGTTAAGAGTCATTCTTGAGTGATCCTAAGCTCTCTAGAGGAAGTTAGAAGTTTCCATTTCTCGATTTCCCTTAAGCAAAAATAGGGGAGCTCCAAGGATTTGCCAACTTTCTCCATACTCAATCTCAACCAAATTCACTTTGCACACTCCACTAGAGCGTCAAGTCGAGCTTGCCCAAGCCCTTTCCCAAGCTCTAAAGGCAGAGGAAGATCTACTTCAATCAAAATTGAGCTCACTAGGAGGAGGAGTTGGTCCATAGAGCTATCTACTTAACCTCAAGAGCTAAGGCTTTCACCAAAGCTTTGTCTCAACCACACGAAGCTCCTCCAAGGAAATCGAGCTAGTGATCACCTCTGGTGAGGTTAGACATTTCTTTATTACTAAACTCCATGTGTGTTGATCCTTTGTTAAAGAAATGTTAATGGCATGAGATTTCAACCGTCAGATGTGCTTGCCATTAGGGTTAGATGGTGTGTGCAAAATTTCATCTCAACCTGAGCTCAATTGAGCTCGGATCAAGGCCTAGAACATAGATAGTCTCCATGGATCACAAGCTTTGGTAGGGATAGATCTCTGCCATCCATCCACGCATTTTGGATGGATGGTTGAGATTAAACACACACATTAGATCTGATTTTTTTCTTTTAAAATCAATTAAATCCTAGCCATTCGATCTTTGATTGAATGGTGGGTGCAAAAGCACGTAGCGCCACCGCCACGCGGTGCTATGATGTGACATTTAAGTAGCCATTCATTGGATGACTTGTGTAAAGCGCATCCGAGTAAGCCGCTTGCGTGGTGCCATTGGATTAAGGGATTAATTATGTTTTAAATACTTCTAATTAATTCTCTAAACTTAAAATATTTATATCTCTTTAAAGAAAAATCAAAAAAATATGAGGTAAATTTCCACTAAAAGATAATTCAATCTTGAATATTTTAAAATTGGTTTTAATGGATTTTGAATATTGTCTTTCTATAATTTTGGCTTTTATTGGAAATACTAATTTGATAATTACTCCATAATTAATTCACTAATTAATCTCAACTTCTTGAGTGTATTTTGAGGAATGACTTCTACCTCCCGTAATTTTCTTGGGATTTACTGGTGGCGTAATTGGGAAATTTCTAATTCATTTCCTAATTACCCCCTTTATGTAATTAAGGATAATTAAGGGTTTTATTAGTGGTTCAATCCATTGTTGAAGTTGATTAAGGTCTGATTCAGTGAATGGGAGGTTGAGGGAATAATTTTGGAGCATTTCCCCAAAGCTATTCCTTAAACCCCTTTTCTTTCTTAATCCTCTCTTAATTAAGGGCTAATTCACTAATTACCCTCTTAATTAATTTCTTAAAATTCTTAAAACTTTCCAGAACTTAATTAATATACTTTTGGTAGATGCTTAGGTGTTCAAGAGCTTAAGTTCAATTAAAGAAATCAAAATGTAACTCATATCTGTGAGGGGTGCTTTGAAATTACTTAAGTTAAACTTTCTTATGTTAAAATAGCATTAGGCCTTTCTTTTCATTGTAATCTTTGATTAGGTTTTATGATTCATTGGGGATTAAGATGAACATTGGTTATAAGATTTTATACCATGTGAAACTTTAAATACCTTAACCATCAAAAGAAGGAACCAAAAAAAAAAAAAGAAAAAAAAAAAAGAAGAAAAGAAAAGAAAAAAAAAAGAAAATGAAAATTATTGAAACATAACAATGATTCCTTGCTTAATTGTATTTAATTCATTTTAATCATTATAAAAAATTATGCTTTGTTTTTTTTTGGGTTTTCATTAAATGATGGTTTCTTATTATTTTTTGTGATTAATTTATAAATGATTGATGATTTGTTTATGTATTAAGTGCATGTTTTCCTAGTTTATTTCTTATTTTATGTATGGTGTGTTATCTTAAAAAATAAATTTTACAAATTTAACAATTTAAAACTAAAATAAAAAACTCATAACTCACATAAAGCTTGTTTAAATTAAGATATCTTATATAGTACTTCTCTATAACATATAAGGATATTTTTTCCTCTTGATTAGGCTTTCACCTTTGAGGAAACTTGGTTAATTTGAGAACCTACACCTCCTCACTTGCTAATTTTATTCCATTCATTCTATGTATTAAGAAGGAATCCTATGCTTTGATAAAATAATTATAAAAATAAAAATAAAATGAAATCTAATTGCATTAGATTTTCTTTCATACTCTTACATTATTCTCTTTGAAATGAGTTTAAGGACTTGTCTTTTTAAATAAATAATATCCTAAATTTATCTTGCATAAAACATATGACTTGCCTACATGAATTTAAAATGTAAATTAGTTGTACCACCCCTGATTGTAATCACAGCAATTTTTGTCTCTCTTGTATAAACTAAATCCCATTTTGAATTAGATTTAGGTATGCTTTTCAATAGCTCCATATTTAGGTTCTGGTTGTTCTTCTTGAATAGCATAAATACTCATCTTAAGCATTTCTATAATCTTGTATTATCATAAGTCACTAAACTAATTAAAAAAATTCACTAAACAAATTAAATCAATTTAAAAAGTAAAAGAACCAGGAAGAGAAGTTTTCTCATCTCTTCTCTTATCTTTTTTAATTAATTCTTATCAACCTAATTAAAAAAAAAATAATAATTGATAGTCATATTAAATCATTTCAATGATCATCCTTACACTTTGAAAATTTTAAATCCATTCTAGGATGTAATTAACTATGAGGCTTGCCCTTGTAAACTTACAATTTAAAATAAATGCTTACTTTTCCATATAAAATGAGGGAAGAATCTTTGGTACATATCTTGATTTCATTGTCCTTAGGAGTCATTTAGTGATTAGGTCCATTGTAGGGTGGTGACTATCTCTCAAGATAGTACATATGCTTTTGTTGTACCCAAGCTTAATAAAATATGTGGATCTAGTGGCATCACAAGTTGTATTTTATATATTCTTTTTTTTCATTTATCCTTTTTTGTGGTGTAGCAGAATTTAAAATAGTTTTTCAATCATTCAACAATCTCATGATACTAAATGACACTTTGGGGATTGCATGAATTGGTTGAAGCCTTGTGGATGCACCATTGAGTTTAGACTCAATCTCATTCTCCTTATGTATGGGTGAAACCATTCACCATTAAGTTCAACCATCCGAAAAGAAGAAAATCAAAGAAGAAGAGAAGAGAAAGAAAAGAGAGAGATGAAGAGAATGAGTTGTAAAAGCTAAAATGATTAGCTCAAAGCTATGTGCTTTTAAGTATGAAGTATTGTAATCAATTTTAAAAGATGAGGCTTTAACCCACTTGGAAGGCTTTTATCATAGAAAGCCAATGAGGATCTTATTAGCTTTTATTGATTGTGAACACAATGCTTCCAATTAATCTCTATTTAAAATATTACCCATAAAAATATGTTTAAAATAATTATCATCAAAAGAACAAAATTTATTAATTCATCAAATCTTCTTTTCATTTGAGTGTTGTTTGCTTGTCTTTATGAATAATAAATGTTTAGGTTAATAAGAAAAAAACATCATCCTTCTTTAAAATAACATAAACAAAAAATCCATTCTTAGAATATGTAAGAACCAAGGCATCTATTTTGATTAGCATAGTTGTTTGAACAACACATCCTTTCTTAGTGATTTCTCCATAATCATCATTTCATCATTAGCATATATTATGTAGAAATAATCATATTCCCAAATATAAAAAAATAAACACATATCTTTTGACTCAGCTATTTGATGTGGAACATACCCCATGATCATTCATTTGCTTTAGGATGGGTTTACATGTTACCTTTTAATATGTCACTATCACTTGTCCAAGGATGTAGTCCTCGTGCTTTCTTCTCAATGAATTTAAACCAAGGGGTTGTTAGTTGGTGAAGACCCAACAATGAGCTACCTCATGTTAATTTTGTTTAGAAGATGTCCTCTTTCTTCAAATACCATCATATGCATTAGATTTAGGATAAGTCCCCAGGCCCCTTTCCTCTTGACTACTTTTGAGTTGATATAAGTCCCCTGGCATTCATTGATTCAATCATAATCTTTTTTCTAAGATAGACTATCAATGATTATCATTTATAAATGTAAGTCCATGATTTCTTAAGGCATCCATGATGGGTACCTTATTGGTTTATGTTCTTTGCATAGATCAACAAATACCCATTCTTTGGTTGAGTCCCTCTCAAATTATCATCTACAAGGTTTTGGATAAAGCCCTTAGCGAAATCTTGTGGGCAACTTAGATCACATCCTTTGATCCCTTTTTTAAATACTTGGATTACTCTTGGATTGGATAGTCCACCTTTCCTAGTAGCCATGGTTGGAAATTTGTTAAAATGCCGATTCTCCTTTAGTTTAGTAGATATGCTTATATATGCTCCTTCTTAGTATGATCTTAAACAAGGTATAAACAAACAAACAAAACAAATAAATAAATTCGCTTGTAGATTAGTAATTCAAACCCCTAAAGGGTCCCTTTCCTGAGCATCCTATCTTTGCATTGCCAATGAACTCCCATATTTCGACTACCATTGATAGTCCTGCTACTCTTTCAATGGTCACCCTTAGGTCAGGTTCAATCTGTTTTCCACAAGCAGGTTACCCCAATGGTTATTTCACTTTAGAAGATGTAAGTCTACTATGCATTCTTTCTAACATGTTTGAAAAGCTATGGGCTCAGGTCAAGTTGACATATCACCTTGTTAATGTGTCACTCCAGTAGTCTTTTTGAAGTGGAATATGTGAGTCATTTCTTCCCAAATTAATCAAAAAAAGAGCACCCCCTTGGATAGTTCTCCCTGTGAAGTTACTCCTTTGATTGGTCTGGTTCCAAAATGGGCCCACTCATTACCCATAAAAATATGTGATCAATCAAAAATAACTAAAAAAATGAAATTTAATCTTTGACTATCTTTGAGCTGATTTAGGTCCCCCAGCGGCATTCATTCAATAGTTAGCCCTAGGTCAGGTCAACATGTTACCTTGCTAACGTGTCACCCTAATGGTTCCTTATTTTGGAAGATGTGAGTCCCACGCTTTCTTCTTAACTTGACCATTGCAAACTGGAAGGCACCCCTTTGATTGGATAGTTTTCCCCTCGACCAGGAAGCTATTCCTTTTGGATTGGTAAATCTCTGTTAGATCAGGAAAACATATTTTATCAATATCCATCCTTATATCCATAAGCACAAAAATTAAATCTTTAACTATCTTTTGAATAATTTAAGTCCCCTGATTCACTCAATAGTCGCTAGGTGATGTTACCTTGCTAATGTGTCACCCTAGTGGTTCACTTATTTTGGAAGATGTGAGTCCTCCTGCTTTCTTCTTAACTTGACCATTACCAAGCGGCACCCCTTTGGTTGGATAGATCTCCTCAATGAGCTACTCCCTTTGATTGTAAATGTGAGATCTCACATGGCTTTCTATTCAAAACAACAGAAATCATAAAAAAATAAAAAAAATGAAATTAACTTTGACTATCTTTGAGTTGATTTAAGTCCCCTAGCAGCATTCATTTGTGGTCGCTAGGTGGGGTTAATTTATTGCACAAGATCACTCATGGTTCCTTATTTTTGGAAGATGTGAGTCCTCGCGCTTTCTTCTTAACTTGACCATTGCAAACTGTAAGGAAACTCCTTTGGTTAGATAGTCCTACTATGTTGTTGGTAGACTACCCCTTTGGATTGGTAAATATGAGTTAGGCCTAGGCCAACATGGCTTCTACTTAGTGTGATCCATCACAAACCAACAGGATTCATCTCAAAATTTAAAATTTTGAAACAAATCAATCAACCTCCCTAGTGGAGTCAAACAAATTAAACAAACAAATCAAATTAATCTACTTCTCCTTAGTGAGATGCAAGTTTTTCTAATTCCCTTTTTATGGCCACTTGGCACTCTCTTAATGGACCAAGTGGATAGTAATGAGTGTGGTGCACATGACCCAATGGTTTGGGTCAGGCAAACCCAAACCATGGCCAAAATCGACCACCCATTAGAAAATTCTCCACATGGAATCACTCCCACTCTCATTTCAAGCATATGGAAGTTTTAGCACTCCACTCCTCTACCAAAACTGAATCACAGGCCACCTCAAACAGCCTAATAAACTCAATCAATCAAGCCAATTTGATCAAAATGGCATGCTACTCCCCTCGATCCTTGTGGGGGAGATATACTCCCCTTTCACTTGAATTAAAATCACTCACATGGTTGAACTTGAGACAGCTTCTCCAAGTTCCAAGCTTCAGCATTTGTTTCTCCATTTCTCCATTCTTCAAGCCAAAAAGGAAGGTAGGAAGAATTCCACTTTTGATTCACCACCATAGATTCCTCCTTCAAGCACCTTCGGAGGACTCAATCGAGCTTAAGGTGTTTTTTAAGTGTCACCCATAAATAGATCAAAGCTCAAATTGGCCAATAAGATCCTCAACCTCAAGCCTTCAAACCTTCAAGGGGCCTCTCCACTTAAGCTACCTGATTGGAGACCTGATAACCTCATGATTGGATCAACACTTAGGTGTAGGATTCCTTGGTCTTTGTAAATAAGTTTCATCCCATTCAACCATTGGATGTCTTTCTTCTCTTAGATGATCAATCCCAGCTCATTAATTTGATGAGCTATCAAGCACTGATGGATGATTGTCTGATCATGAATCATGGGATCCATTGTGTTATCAATGGATGGTCTATTAAAATATGTGAGATTTGTTTAATCCCTTTAATATGAAGCATCTCTCTTTTTGGACGGTCAAAGTGAGGCCACCGGTTCTTTCTTAGCCAATGTGACAACTTAATTCTCATGGAAGCCGTCATCCCTGACTTAAGATTTGAATTAGGCTATTTAATTACTCAATCACAAAAACTTACATACTAAATGTAAAAAATAAAAATACAAACTCAAATGAATTTTGAAGATATTTCAAAGGGTATATAAATTAAGTTTAATTGATTTTGAATAGTAAATTTCATGCAATTTAGGTTTTATTGGAAATTATATTAATTACTTAATTTTTCATTGATTAATTCTAAACTTCTATATTTTGTGGATAGATTCTCCCAATTTCTTTGATTTATTAATGGTTTAATTGGGGAATTTCGATTCACTCTTTCCTCTAATTAATGATTAATTAACCTATTGAATAGATAAATTCATAATTAAGATTGCTATTTTTAGAAATTAAATGGACTTAATGAGATTAAACAACCAAATCTTTTGACAAAAATTTCATGCAATTTGGGTTTTATTGGGATTTTATGTTAATTACTCCTTATTCCATTGATTAATTCCAAACATTTGGTATATTTGGTGGGATGCCAGCCTCCCTAATTTTTTTGGTTTAATGGTTTAATTAGGAGAATTTCTTGATTCACTCTAATTCTCTCTTAATTAATTAATTTTATTAAATAGTGATAAATTCATTAATTAAGTTTGTTAATTACCTTAGACATTGAATGGACTTGAGATTATGAGTTTTTTCTCAAATCATTTCCCTTAAGTTTATTTCATTTGCATAAAAATCTAATTAAGGTGAAAATTAATTAAATAGTTTAATCACTTTATTAAATGGCTTAATTTATCAAAATTTTAAAATCAAATCAATCCAAATTTAATCAATTCTTTCTTAGGTAGATACTTAGATATTCAATAACCTACGTAGCTTAAGGAAATCATCTCTAACCCATATGTGTGGGAAGGGTCATGAAAGTACTTAAATTAAACCTTTAGCTTAATTAATCATTATTTGTGAGCCAAATGCATGGCCTTCTTTCATTGATTTAAAATTCTTTGTGGTTTTTATGTCATACATTAGCTCATAACTATTTGATTAAATATGTTAAAGTGGTGTAGGTAAGGGGTAATTAATGGACTTAATGTACACCTTAAACTAAACAAAATATAAAATCAATCTAATGATTTTAAAATTAAACTAAAATAACATACACATGTGGGAGATGAGTTAGAACTAGCAAACCTTCTCACATTTCCTAAATTTAAATCAAACTCAAAACAAAAATCAAAATTTCCTTAAACCAACTTTGATTCACTTTGAATAATCTTATTCCATAGGATTGTCTTTAGAAATTAATTAAGGTGAATGGAATTACATGCTTACATCATTTTATTTCTTTCTTAGCATGTTAAATGTTGTTTGTAATATGATATCATGCATTCATGTCCTTTGAAAAATAAATTAAAAATGAAATGTTTCCTTTATGCCAAATTGCATGTTTTAGCAAAAGTAAGAATATGAATGGCTATTATCACTATTAAATCCAAAATTACTTTCAAAACTTATAGGTTCATTGAATGAAAGGTATGCTACTTATAATTACTTATGAGCTTGCATGTGAGTATATTGTAAGATGTGCATTATGTGACTTTCCTTCTCTTCTCTTTTAACATAGTTTTGAATAGGATTTGCAAAGTGTATAGTTCATTTGAAAAGAACACAACACTTGATTAAATCCATTCCTATTCATTCCTATGTTATCATTTAAGAGGTACCATCACATTTTCACATATAAATTAAATAACCAAAATCAAACAAACAAACATAAACCTTTTGCATGATTCTCTTTTCATTCATTTCTTTTTATACATGCACATGTATTTAAAAAAAGTGGTATATTACTCTGGACACCCTGGGGTTGGGCTTTAAGTAGCCCTAAGTAGGTCTTGTACCTTAAACCCCTGGTGTAGAAAATAATGGCGTTGTACTCACTTATGTCTTTCATACTTGTGAATGTGCCTATGAATAATGGATAGAAGAATTCCTCTTTCTACTTAGCAAAAAAATATGCATACATGAAACATTCCAAATTTCCTTAAGCAATATCTGCATTCATCATGAAGGTGTGCTAAATATTTACATTTTGTATTATAGATATGCATATTTCATCCACATGCATGTTTTTGTTGGAAAGAAATAAAGTGTTGTGTGTTTTGTGATAGCAATTCACTTTACTTAATCTTAAAATTTCTTTCTCTTTGAATAGATTTGTTTAGGGAAAATCTAAACTTATGATTAATTAAAACATATAATAAAATATTCACTAAAAAAAAATTCATTAATGAATCTACCTTAGAAATTACTTAAGGTAGGGAGGAAAGACAAGTTCTCTTCTCTTTCCCTCTCTTTACAATAATTAGTAATTAATTATAGGTTCATTCAAACTAAATCAAATCATAAAATAAAATCAACCAAATCAACTAAATTACTTAAATGAAACTACCCTCTAACTTGAACCATTCATACTTAAAAAATTCTAACGTTAAATTTAAGACATGCAACTTAAATAGCACACATTAGGTAAGTCACCATTTTAGTCCTATGTTAGGCTTTTGATGCTTGATTTTGATTTGTGTGATGTTTTAGTTTGGATGTTAGGTGTATAGTGAATGATAGGACAATCTTAGCCCATTATCTCTGAATTATGCTTAAATCTTTTAAAAAAAATATAAATACTTTTTTATTGTGCAAGTTTCTTATATCCCAGCATAATAAAATAGGCAATGGACTTGGTTACCCATGTGTAATACTAAGTCCAACATGACCTCGAAATGCATGATATTTGGGTACTTAGAATGTAGCATAATTGAAATCCTTAAATTGAATGGTAGCTCCAACATCTCTTGTGTCGATGATGGCGTTAGCCAAGCAAATGTTTGTACCATAACTAACATGAAATGCTGTAGATCCATTTAAAAGTGAAAGATGAGGATTAGTAATAGTAATTATTATTTCACCCTATACTTTCATAATTTAGGTATTACAAAAAAATAAAATGTAATAAAAAAATACTTAGAATAATTCATTTACTTAGAGTCTCATACATTAGAATTTGTGCACATTTAAATCACTATTTTTTGTTTTAAAATTTTAAATATTTTATTACTACTATAACACATATATGACTAGCCAAAGATGGAAAAGAATCATCCTTAGTCAATCAAATTAACCTCTCATTGAAGAGAGTACGATTTATGCATCGAAGTAATTTTCAAAAGGCAAATGAAATATTATATAAGACACTACCTAGAGATTTCATCCTCATTTTGTGAGGACTTTAGATATGGTTCGTTTCTATCAGCTCCTAAAGTTAATTACCCTTCCCAATGATGAGAAAACTTTTGATTAAGACTAATCATTGGGTCACTTAATGTGTAACGTATAGTAGCAGCATGTGGAGTTTAAAATTTAATATTATGAAATTCATCATCTTAACTTAAAGTGGATGGTTGGAGGAATAATGATGTGCCCGATCTAGATCCTTAGTTCATCATCACAGCATTTCTACTATAGAGGATAGTACTCTGATCAAGAATCCTTATCGAAACATTTTGTTTCATCCAAGAAATCATATAGATAAATGGTGTTTGTCTAAAGAGACAATCTTTATTCTACCTTAGCTGATAGAGGGAATTTTTCTCGATCAAGTGTACCCTATGAGATCACAACTCAAAGGGCAGAGCCATTAGGGAGCATATGAGCTACGATCATGATTAGAATATAATGGTGTCATTTCAACCACCCAATCAAATCGTAAATCCATCATATAATGAACTTTAAAACCACATTAACATTCATACTAGCTGAGATTGATTGAGAGTGAACATAGTAGAACACTTATTGACTTTTTCCTTTATGGGCTGAGTTTTTTAATTTGTCACTTTAACAACTTTGAAGGTAGGTGGGTTAGAATTTTAATTTTAAAGATTGAATTTTTTTAACCATTTAGAGTTTAGTGATTTGTCTGATTTTACATTTATATTGATAATTAATTTAGAATAATTTGATTTGAACTTACAAGAGCATTTTGATGGCAAGTATCCCCTCCGATTGAAATCTCCATTCAACACAGCCATCATCGGGGTGGTTTATTATTTCAGATCTTGTCTACTCTATTAATTTAATAATAGAGGATCATCTACCAATAAATATATTATTAGCTTCTCAAATATTTTAATAAGTTAAATTTATAATAATTGATTTTTAGGTTTTGGTAACCCACCCTATCCAAGACCAAATGAAAGCAACCCGGCTCCTCAAACACTAAGTTTAAGCATTGTAAAAGAGTTCATATTTTTAATAATTTGATAATTTTATTTCTAAATCATGAGATTAATTTTATATTTTCATTTAATTCCAACTTAGCAATATTTTTTAGATATTAAAATTTTTATCTAAATTATGTACATGCAGTGTTTATAGCTTAGATGATTTCATCTAATCAATAAAATTATTAATTTTAAAAATCATTGTTAGAATAAGAATTCCTTAATTTTAGATTAAAAGAAGCTCTATAATTCATGGAGAATTTAATTTAGTGTCGCTTTTGTCTACTTGTACAAAGAATTGTAGATCTAGTGGCGTTGAAGGCGTTTTACATTTTCGATTCAAAATATTGCAACTTTGCTTATATTTAATTTATTCATTTCATTCTTCAAGTATCAATGATTATTTAGTTTGCGATCATTGCCAATTTGAATTCAAGCTTCTTTTGAATACAAGCCAATTATTCATCAAGAAGTCTTGCCTATACTTACCAAAAGGCCAATCAGTTATAGTGAAAACCTCTTATGAATTTCATCTGGAACCTATTAGTTTTGAAGATAGACACTTAGATATATCACAAATCTCATTGTGTTTCAAATTCAATTTTAAATGCAAGACCCAAATGGTTATTTTAAAGGCTATATTCATGAATGATCATGAGTTGCCTAATTGAATTTGTGCTTATAAGAAAGTTACCAAATTTCTTACACACTTTATTCTCAATTTGGAATTGGACAATTAGACTTACCAACAATCATTTTTCTTTTAATATTCAATTAAGATCTTTACTTCATTTCATATTAAATATGATTTGTTCACATAAAAAGGACTTCAAATTTACATGAATTTATCCTTAACTCTACATCAAGTTTCATTTTTTATTTAAAATCAGGTTTAAATTCATTACCAATCATTTGTTATTTCACACAACATTCAATTAAAATATTTTACTTTCACTTAACTTTAAATGGGTTTATTCAAATGCCCATTTAGCTTTATTCCTATAGGTCCTCTTTCAAATTTTGTATGAGTACTCGTATTTATTTTATGCATTTATGACTTCACATGTTAGCTTGTTATAACCAAAATTTTGATTTATGTCTTTTATTTAATTCTATTTACGTTCTTTGATTATTTTTTCCTTCTATTTTTTTTAATTTTCTAAGACCAAAAAATTTGACACAATCTCGGCAGCATTTCGGTAGTATTTCAACATCATCCTTGCGTAGGGGGCTACATCGAAACTATTTTGGCTTATTTATCACGCTCTAATAAGCGTGATGGTTAGTATTTTGATGCACCTCAACTAAATTTCAATCTCATTATGCCCTAATGAGCATAACAAGACCTTCAATCATCAGGATAAAAGTAAATACAGAATATTCCCTACACATTCAAGACCTTTTTCTATTTAAGTCTAAAATTCAGTCTAAATTTTGGCTGATTTAGATATAGTGCTTCTATCATTTTGGCTTACTGGGTGTTATTGAGCTAGTGAGTGTCTTGCAACACCATAACTGATTTTAATGTCGTCATGCCCTAATGACCATGGCGAGGCCTTCAAACCTGCACAAAAGAAGCAAACACATATACATGCATATGATTTTTGCACATTTCCACAAATTACTTCTTGCAATATTATGTTCTATTCCAGATAAGAGAAAGAGGCTATTTGGCTATAGGAATTGACCAAGATTTAAGCCGAATATAACTTAAATCCAACCAAACGGTATTTTTCAACAAGTTAAATTCGCTACTTTGGTAATCTGTTAAAGCCGCTTTTGCAAGTTAAATTTGGATTTACCGAATCTTGTTGGCAATTGACAGACAGATCTATAAGATTTAGTAAAGCAGAACAAATGAAGGAGGGATTGAGGGTTGATCATGGAAGAAGGTGGGCTGGAGTGGCGAGATTTGGTGGAGAGAGGGAGAAACGTACAAGAGGGAATGATTTTGGAGGCTTGCGGCTGATTCTGGTTCAGTGGAGGAGAATGGAATAACATGGGCTTCGGTTGAAGGAAGATTGGGAGATGAATGAATCTTATGGGAAGTTTCAACTTAGATTGAAGGGCAATGGGAGGGAACAGTTTGCTTGCGACTCCTTGCAATCCTTGCAATTGAGGGAAATGAGAGAGTGGGATTTGTGGCTTCTAGAGGATGGCGAGGGCTACGAGAGGGGTGAACAAGTGGGGGAGATCTACGGCTTTGAAGGGAATCAGGAAGGGAGAATGTGTGCGGGTGGACTTTTGAATGAGAGGAGGCTTCGGTTTGAATGGTTTGCAGGCTTTTGAGGACGAACCGAGAGCATGGGAGCATAGAGGGAATGGTTGTGCCTGTAGTTGCAAGAGTGAATTCCAATGCCAGAAGCCGAGAGGATCAACAAGTTTTCTTTTTAGCTGAACCGATAAAGAGGGTCAACATAAATACCTGTATGGGCCCCGACAGAGTGTTGAATATTTAAATTCGGGTGTCTAACGATGCTGCGTGGGTCAAGACTAGATTGACTTAAATGTCTTACACTATGAATTATGCAAATATTTTGAGAGGATGATAATCATTGTGAAAGCTTATGCATAATTTAAAATTTAATATTCCAAATATGTACTTATGTATGTATTTTAACAAGTCAACACATTTATATGGCGAAAGTTTAAGTCCTATTTTGAGCAGTCAAATCCTTCTCCCTATAGAGACTAGAATCGGTAAGGCTGATTCTTTTCAATAGAAAATTAAGTGATTAATCTCAGTAATGCTATATATGAAAATCAATATAGATAATATTCTCAAGCTGATCATTTAAACTTACTCTTACTACTTGAGTAAAGTCTTTAATAGTCTTAATATATATTTTTATATTTAAAAATAAACATTCAACTTCAAAAATCAAAATGCATAATTGCAAGTCTTAATATTTGGATCTAATCCTCCTCTTATAGGAGTAGAGTTGACAAGACATAATGTGATATAATGAGATTTAAAGTTGTAGATCAAATTCTCTACTAACAAAATAGTAGAGTTGACAAGATCTACCCTGATGATGGATGTGTTGATTGAGAATATCAATCGGAGGAGTATACTATTATCAAAATTCTCTAAAATCTTCAATGATAAGCAAAATTCCTATCAACTATCAAATATTCAAGAAAATTTTAAAATAAGAAAATTAATTAAATGAAAAATCATCATAAAAAATAATAATAATGAATTCATCCATCTACCTTCCATAATTATTTATCATTGGTGATAAATTTAATGTTAACCTTAGCTCACAAATGAGCAAATGTCATATTATGTATATTATTATATTCACACTCAAAATGTTCTACACTACTAAGGACGTGGCCTGTGTCCTCTATCCATGGTTTGAGTAGGCTCCATAAATGAAGCGGTTACTGAGTCCTTTGGTGTGGTTTGACCAGGTAGGTGTTGACCTCCATGCATGCTCCATCAATCGTTGAGCACGAATTTGATTTGATGGACTTCAGTACAACGACACACATCTAAAATGCACTAGACATCATCAAAATTGGTTGAAATGATCTCAGATCGATAAACAAACTTTACCATCATGTTTAGAATGTTGAAATTGATCATAATATACATATTTCATAATTCGACGGTCACCCGATCAAGATGAAAATTCATTGATGCTCCTACACGCATATCAAAGTTGTGAAGCCATGATGATGCCCAAATAACCTTCGTTCATGAAATTGATCATGTCATTAGTGTAGAAACGTCAAAACCTTTCAAATGAGACTGTCTGTGCTCAATTGACGAGTCTGCGCAAATATCAAGCCATCAAAAGCAAAAATGCATATTTTTGAATTGAAATTGATTCGATTCGGCACCGACTTGAACCAAATGATCTTCGATCATAAAATAGACTATGTCGTTGCATTCGAACATCAAAATAACCTAAAATTGACATATATATGTTACCCATATAACAATGTCGATGTAAAAAATCTCAATTAGGGTTAAGTTTCACTTAAATAAAGAAAATCTTATAATTTCCCTCTTACTTAACCCTAACTCCACTCCACACAACCCCACAAACCCCAGCCTGCCCTAATCATCACTACCTCCCGCAAGCCCTCCTGTCCCATTCACCGCTCATCTTAGTGAGCTGCTCTATTCTCGAAGCTACATGTGGCGGCACACAAGTTGACGACCTCATAGCCTCCCTGGTGAATGAGGTTGACGATAGCATCCCAGGTGCAACAGCCATTATGCCTCCATAGAGCCCATGTGTGGGCAAGCGCAGCTGTTCGTTCCTTTCCAATAGGTATAAAATTGTTGGCTTGCTCATACATGCCTTTCTTTGCATGGCAGAGAAATTTGAGCATGCTCTTCTGGTTCCACAGATCGTTGTATAATTTTTTGCTTGAACAATGGCTGTTAAGCAAGCAGTTCAACATTTCTCTTTCTCTTTTGCCTTCTTCTCAATTTTCCTCTAGAAGAGAAGGCTTCAGCATCATGCCTTCCTAGTGTGAAAGGTTCAATCGGCAAAGTAGTCACATTCACAAGCATGATTGCAATTTCTGCCCAATGATGGTTCTTTTAATGACTGGCGCTTTAAAATAACCAATCTTTCGAATATCAGAGGCTCTCTTTTGATGAACCTTAATGGTAGTAAAGACCATTCCAGTCATTCTCCTCCTCTGTATAAGTTGGTGTGTACAATATGCAGGTGCTTCATGTAGAGGATTATTTGCAACAATGATAGCTGAGAAGTTTACACTACCAAATTGGATGGTTGCTCCAGCATCTCCACTATTGATTATAGCATTAGCCAGACATAT
This sequence comes from Cymbidium sinense, assembly GCA_021442155.1. Lineage (NCBI taxonomy): Eukaryota > Viridiplantae > Streptophyta > Magnoliopsida > Asparagales > Orchidaceae > Cymbidium > Cymbidium sinense. The sequence goes on from CM038224.1 coordinate 113,933,610, forward strand.
GTTAGCTATATGACCTAACTGCATGATGAACGGTGTGCTCTGAAAATCCATCTTTACAAATGAAATATGAGGATTAATGATCAATAATTTATGTATCACCCTACACTTTCATAATGCAGATATACAATAGAGCGAACTGATATAGAGAACAAATAGATTAATCATAAGAATATGGTTGATTTAAATTTAATTTCATTGCTGATTGATTTTAAATATCAAATTTTATCATGTTCCACTACTACTATAACTCAAATTCAACTAGCCAAAGATGGAAAGAGAAACATGTCCCCAATAGAGTTACCAGAAATCTGTGGGCTCTAAAAATTTATCACCGACTACTCAATGAAGAGAGTATGATTTATGTTAGTGAAATTTTCATAAGGCAGATGGAATAGTAGATAAGACACTACCTAGAGGTTTCACCCTCATTTTGTGGAGACTTTAGATCTGGTTTCAGGTTTCTTATAGTCACAAGCAGCTATAGTTAATTACCCCTCTCAATGCTGAGAGAGAACTTTTGATTAAGGGTAATCATTAGATTGCTAAATGCATAGCGTATAATAGTAGTATGTGGAGTTTTGGAATTTAGATTTGTAAAATTTATCATCCCTTAACTTGAAGTAGATGGTTGGGGAATATCCCGCTATCGTGGTCCCTAGTCTACTTAGTCAAAGGAGATAGTCGACCCAATTTGACCGAAGGTTCTTTGTCAACAGTCATGAGTTGCATCGTCCAAGAGAACCTTGTCGACCTAGGATGGTGTTTGTCTAAGGAGACAAATTTTAGTTCACCTTAGCTAATAGAGAATTTTTTTTCCCTATCGAATGCATCTTATGATTCACAACTCAAAGGATAGAGCCTTTGGGGAGCATACGGGCTATAGTTGTGACCGTAATATAATGGTGTCATTTGGCGGTGACCACCCATAGGACTTTGGTCATAACCACTTCATATGTGGAGCCTATTGGCCAAACCACGCAGACAGAGGACACGGGTCATGTCCTTACTAGCATGAGATTGACTGAGAGTGAATATAGTTGCATATTTGACTTGACATTAGCTCCTTTGTGAGCTACAATTTTTTTAATTTGTCACCTTCAGCAAATAATTATGAAAGGTGGATAGATTGGATTTTGCTTTAAGTTTTAAATGTCGAATTTCATTTAATTATTTTGAGATTGATCATTCATTAGATTTTTTTTTTACTTAAATTGATATTTGATTTATGCTAATTCGATTAAAATTATATACATGTTTTGATAGTAGTATCCCCTCCGATTGAAATCTTCATTCAACATAGCCATCATCGGGGTATTGATCATTCATTTTGTTATTCCAGATCCTATCGACTCTATTAATTTAATAATAGAGAATCAAATCTACTATCATATGATAGAATTAGCTTCTCATATATTTTACTAAGTTGAAATTATTATAATATTATTATTGGATTTTTTTGGTTTAGTTAACCTAGACTCGGTCTTAAGACCCAACCAAAATTCAACCCACACAGCATCCTCAGACACCAAGTTTAAGCATTCAGCGTAGTGTTTAGGCCCATGCAGACACTTTAATTCAGTATTAATTTAAGCTTAAGAGATTTGAATAGTGTTATTTATTTTGATTGAGTTTCATTATAAGTTTAAGATTTTAGATAAAATTTTGATATTATTTCGATAGTCTCCCAGTGTCATCCCCGTATATGGGGCTACAACGGGGGCTAAGCTTGCCCACCATGCTAAGAAAGGCATGTATGGGTGGTGTAAACACCATGGTGGAATGCATCATCCCACCATGTTGTTGACCTCATTTTTGAATGAGGTTAATATTAACTTGAAATCAGTAATTATGAGGTTCTAATTTCAATTAGAAACTTCCTAATTAAGTACTTAGGATACTACACTTAGTGTCCTTGGGAATCGACTTAAATTTTCAATTTGGATTAACAGAAATCAAATCCAATTAATTCAAATTGAAATTTAATTGAAACAAAATTCAAAATCAATTAATAAACTCTAAATCAATTAATCATTAATCCAAAATAATTAAAATCCAAATTAAATTTAATTTCAAATTCCTTTGAATTGATTTTGAGTTAGATCAAGTTTGAATCAATACATATGATTTGGACTCAACTCAAGTGATCAATTTGAGTTAACCAATTCAAGTGATCAATCTAGGTTAACCAAGTGATCCTGAATTAAACAATTCAAATGATCAATTTGGATTAACCAAAATAATTCAAATAAATTAAATTGAAATGAAAATCCAAACATCATAAAATCAATGCATTTCATTTGAGTTCAAACCCCAACCCAAGTCAAATGGATTCAAGGTTAAGCTCAAATTCACTTGAGTTTAGGAAAGGGCAGCCATACATTAGTGATGATGCCATAAAATAATGGAAAATGAAAATCAAAAGGAAAATAAAATACAGATAAAAAAGAGAGACAAAAAAGAGAAAGAAGATAAACCCAAACTCTCATCTCTCATGCACCATAACTCACTCACTCCCTCTCTTCCCATAAAAAAAGAAAACAAAAGCCACCTCCCAAGGTGAAGGCTGCCTTCAAGTGAAGGCAGGCAATCAAAGGGAAAAGCCAAGAGGGATTTGACTTCTCTAAGGGATGGAACGAAATAGAGAAAGAGAGGAAGAGAGGTTCGGCCAAAAAATGGAAGCAAAGCAAGGAATGCAAGATTCCTCCTCTAATTGATTCCAAAGCCTCCACCAGAGCTAGGGAAACCATTCACAACTTCTCTTCAACCATTTGGCCGACGACAAGGGAACAAACGTAGCAAAACCGAGCCCCTCTAATGGTGAAATCCAAAAGAGGGAATTTCACCCCAAATTAAAGTCACACACACATTCTAGGGCTCGAGGCGATCCAAATCGAGCCCTCACTGCCTTGTTTGGTGATGGGAAGCTGGAGAACTATCAAGCTTAGCTTGGATGAAACCCATGGTGGTCTATGAAATAATCGGCAAGGCTAGGATCCAATTCCTTTGGTAAGCAAGCTCACTTCAAGGTTCTGAAGCTATAGGAATCAATTATGAAGCCAATCGATTAGCGAATCAAGGTATGCCATTAACACCCCCCTCATCTTTCTTAAGCTTTTCAACCTTGGTTGTTTTTGAAGGACACTTGATCTCAAGTGAGATCAAGCCGTATGGATTTAAAGGATTTCCTTCACTGAGTGTTTTGCAATTGAAATCGTGTGATTGAGTTACATAGATAAAACGATATTAGCAAAACAAGATGAATGGCTCTCAGCTCCCGCAAGATTGGGGGAGACGAAATCGGGACAGTCCATTTTTTTAAAAGGAACAGACGGTCTAGATCTAGGCCGACCGGATGATTTTCACCCTTACAAACCGAATCGTCGACCGTCCAATCTTTCGAGGCGTCGAGATTGTCCGCATAATGCGTGGCCGCGGATGCCACGTGGCTTTACGTGGACCAATCCATGCATGCCATGTGGTGCAATGCACCACGTAGGTGCATGACGCGGCCCGCCGTACTGCGTGGGGCCCGTCACTTAAAATCGGTTAAAAATCATTATCTAAGGGTTGAATCAATAAAATTTAATTGAAATTTGGTTAATTAAATCATATCAAATGAGATTAATAATTAACCTAAGTACTTTAAGTTAAGAATAATCTATGAACAAACTTAAGACAAAAAAAAACTAAATCATATTAATGAACTTAAACATTAAGCTTACAAATCCATAATTAAATAATTGAAATTAAAACAAATGATTAATGAACCTTCACACTTGTAATTAATCTAATCTAAGAATAAATATAAAACCTTAACCTAGGCACATTAGGTTAACATAAACTGAATTAAATCAACTTAATAACTTAATCTAAAAGGATGCCATAAACCTTTAACATAAACCAAACAAACAAACCAAATTAATTTAAGTTAATTAATCCAAATGAAACTATACATAATCAACATAATATTATGTTAAGAATCAAACCAAATCAACATTACCTTAAGATTTGAAATTAATAAACATAGGATTAGGTTCCAAACAAAATTAATTAATAAGTAACTTAAGCTTAAGCTAAATTAAATGAAAATCTAATTAAACCTTAGAACAAAATGAACTTAAGTTAAAGAACATAAAGGTTAATGAAACGTTGAGAATAATTCAACTTTAACTTTCTAAACTCATTAAAGATAATTGGAATCAAATCAACTAAAGTAAAATGAAGTCAACATAAACCTAAATAAAAGTAAACCAAATCAAATGAAATAAAATGAATCATATCAAGAGAACAAACTAAATGAATTAAATCCAGCTTAACTAAAGAAAAGAAAAGAAATATCAAAACCATTCCAAACATAAATATCATCAACAAGATTAATTAAGATACTTAAGGATCTTAGTCAGACTTTTTGGAAACTTCATTAGGATTTAGGATGTGGAATAAAGTGAGTTTCACCTAAAGATGAAATTCATTCTATTTCTCATTCTTGAAAACTAAAATATTACTTTAACCAAATAAAATGGAATAAAAATGAAATTAACTAAATAAACCATTTGAATTGAAACCGACAAAGATGAAATTAAACAAATTCAAACTTCAAATTGAAACTTGAACTTAAAGGGGCCTAGCAAAGCCTTGCCAAACAAACCCCTCTTTTGTACACACTAGATCATTTAGGTCACGGACTCTAGATCTAGGTTAGATCATTCTGTGGTTTTCTTTTTTCTATGTTGTGCTATGTTTCACATGCCTGTATGGTGCATTACTTTAGACTGGATGTCTAAGCTTATTTGCTTGTTAGACTGGATGGTAGAGCATTCTTTCTAGAATTAACATTGTCTTCTACAGAGGACTATGTTAAAGGGATCGCTATAATAAATAAATCATAAAATTATTATTTGCTTACATGTGTTGAAAATCCCTTAACATAGTCCAGAGGTCAGGTGGGCTTGGAAAGCAACTAATGCTAAGCCCATATGTTTGTGAAATATAACTGCTTTGTGTGTTGTGTGTATTTCCTAATATCTATTTTGCAGGGCTTAGGATTTCTTTTGAAATTTAGATGTAAATTTGAGCTTAGAATTATGTTAGGATCTATGAGGTCTATTATTAATAGGAGCTGACCCAACTAAGAGATGATTCAGTGGTCCCCTATGGAGCCCGATGGATGTCCCTGAAGAAGGAGACTTTCTTGGAAAGAAGACCCATAGATATAAACTTGTAGTTCTAGGCCAGGTTGTATTAGGGCAGAACTCAACTGCCCATTTTTCATTCCTCTAGGGTGTACAACGGTACCCGGCCGCATTGGCATATTTTTATTAATTTAATTTGGCTTGATTTATTTTGGGTGCACAATAGAAACAACATGCTTTTTCTAGGTTTCTTTCTGTGCTATGTTTGTATTATGATGAATGCTTGGACGCAGGCTCATAAGATAAACTAAATTTTCTACCCAACTAAATCAATCAAAACATAAAAATAAATACAACTCATAACCTCATATAAAAGCCTAGGCATTAAGTCAAGATAATAAAATATTTAACAACCCCTTAGCTAGATATTTTAACATCATGCATAATCATCTTATTTCACTCTTGTTAAGGAGGACTTTCATCTTTGCCAGAGAGAATGAGCTTAGCCTTTGAGAGTCTATGATGGAAGAACACCACTTTTCCTTTTGATTTGGCTTATAACCATTTATAATTGCATGGCATTAGGCATAAAATGCATACCTATGGCCTAAAATGAATCTTGAGTAAAAATTTATTAAAATCTAAAAATGTCCATTAATTAGATGCATCTTCAAACCCTACATGATCTTAGAGATTAGAGAGTGAGTCTAGGTTCATAGATTTCTTTCCTAAAAATACAACAGTCCAGCCATCTTGCATTCATATGACTTGATTTCATGAATTTAAATTGAGCATAGGTGGTGTTAGCTAGCAAGCTTCTCCAGACAGGTTGTAAGTCTAGAAGAGTCAGGGATAGGCTAGTTCCCTCAAGTGAGGAGAATGACCAATGATTACCAAGGATAGAACTAGGTCAAGCATCTGACATGTGTCAAAAGCGTCTGTAAACTAGGTTTTGAAGCATCCTTTTTAGGAATAAGTCTTCAACCCTAGGCATTTCTGTAATCTTTGTACTGTTAGAATCTATACCCTAGATTTCTAAGAAAATGACAACTCAAAATCTAAAATTAAATTTCAAATTTGAAGCCCAATCATAGGGTAGTTGAAATGTCTCTAGGTATCCCAATATCAATAGGCATTTCCTACACTTTCCCATCTGACATTTGAAAATAACTCTCTCAAATTTGGACCTCTCCTAATTGAATTTCCCAAAAATCAATCCTTTAGAAGCTACCTTAGCAGTCTTTAGGAATAACCACTTATTTCCTTAATCGAGAGTATTCTTAGGAAGAGTTCCTAAGATGTAATTAACTATAGAGGCTTGCTTTTATAGGGAACCATGATCCCAGCATAAAATAAACCATGCTCTACTTTTCCATGTAGTTCAGGAGAAAATACTCTGGTTCACGAAAGACCCATTAGTCTTAGGAGTCTTTTATTAAAATGATTGAATCCATTACAGGAGAGCATATTTATATTTTGAGATAATATGTTTATTTCTTAATGTCGTATTTGGTCATCTAAATAAAATATTCTTAACTCTATGTGGTGTTATTTCTTTCCACTATTCTAGAGGGAACACCAACATATGCCAAGAAAGACATGTATGGGTCTTTAAAGCACCTACATGTAACACAGACTTTCCTATCACGCCAAGAAAGGTGTGTGTGGGTACTTATACATATGCAATGTAAATTTAAACATCAATTATATATTTATGGCTGGCTTTATGTCAAGTTGTTTAGGCCTCCTATCAATGTAAAAATTTGGCAGCATTTTGGTAGCATCCCGGCATCATCCTCATGTAGAGGGCTACCTTAAGTATGTTGGTCTTGTCCATCATGCCAAGAAAGACATGTACAGGTAGTCTAAACACCACCGCCGAATGCATCATCCCACCATGCCAAGAAAGGCATGTATGGGGCTCTAAGATTTCTGCATGAAACACAAAATTTCTTGCCATACCAAGAAAGGCGTGTACTGGGTACTTATATACCTACAAGCAACCTAGATTTCAAACACTCTTTTCTTGTTGTTTCTTGACACTTTTGATTCTAACAAAATTTTGGCGACATCTCTCTCCGAGGATTTCACGAAACTAGGCGACCACCGTCTAAAAGATACATGGGTGATGTTTTACAACACCGCAACCATAAGTCTCTCAATATATCCATCTAAAAAGATGCACATAGGCTCTTCGAGTACCTGTTAGAAAACTCAAATTTTTCTGCCACACCAAGAAAGACATGTACAGGTAGTTATACACCCACAAGAAAGCAATTTAATACATGTGGGAAATGAACAGACGGCTGCGCATGGGCGAGTGGGGGTGCACGGGCACTAGGGAGGCATGTGGGCTGTTGCGCATGTGGAATGTTGCGCGTTCGGCCTTAGTTTGCATGCGGGAGGTTGCCTGCGGACATGGTATAATCAATTTAATCCACAACATGCGGACGTTCACCGGGACTGGTCGGAGCAGTGATAACACTCGCTGGGATGAGCAATAGCAAGAACGGGATAGGAAGGTTTACGGGTGGCAGCGAGGATTAGGGTCGGCTGGGGTTTTTGGAGCTGTGGGGAGTAGTGATTAGGGTTATATAATAGTGTATTTATAGAATTTTGTTTATGTAATTATCTCTAATTCAAATTTTGACGACGACATTATTACATAGGCAATATATATCGATCTTATGTTATTTTGATGTTTCGGGTGCAATGGCGCAATCCGTTTCGCGATCGGAGACTATTTGGTTCATGTCGGCGTCGAATCAAGTCAATTTAAGTTTAAAATTATGCATTGTCACTTCTGATCACTTGATATTCATGCAGACTCATCTGAATTGAGAAGATAATTTCATTTGAAATATTATGACATTTTGATGCTAATGTGATCAATTTAATGAACGGAGGTCATTTGGGCATAATCGCAGCCTCCCAACCTTGATATGCTTGTAGGCGCATCAACGAATTTTCTTCTTGATCGGCCTACTGTCGAATTGTGCAATATATATATATTTTGATCAATTTTGACATTCTGAACATGATGAATATCATTTTGACTAATCAATATAAATAGTTCATTCATTGATTGGAGATCATTTTAACTGATTTTGGCGATGCGTAGAGCATTTCAGCTCTAATATACGCATTATTGTATCAGATCACTCAAAATTCGAGCATACTCATCCGAATTGAGCGCGGATAGTCTCATTTGATAGGTTTCAATATTTTGATTCTAACAACGCAATCAATTTCAGGAACGGAAGTCATTTGGGCATTATCGCAGCCTCTCAATTTTGATATGCGCTTAAGCGCCAATAGATTTTCTTCTTGATCGGCCGACCATCGAATTATGAAATATGTATATTTTGATTAATTTTGACATTCCGAACGAATTTTGGGACCCCACATTAGTATTTCTTGGGCTTTAACATAAAAGAAATGAAGAATGTCTCATGTTTGAAGCGAAGCCGAGTAGCTTCAATTGCTATCGTAATTATTCAAATAATGATCATTCGTAAAATGAAATACGCCGACACAACCACAACAAAAAAGAGATTATCATCAAACTAGACTTACGACTTTTCATTATGCTTTGTTTATATAAAATAGGCTTTCTCAAATGCAATGATTCTTATTATCATAATCTTGAATTAGAGAATATATTTTGATTTTATTTTACTTACATAAAATAGGCTTTTCTCAAGTTTAGTTATCTGATGAATAGTTTGACCTAAAAATTACTATAAAAAAAGTAATTTTTTAAATATTAGATATATAAATATTTAATGTTGAGAAAGCTAATCTGCTCCCTTGTTTTCAGTGTCACCTAACAATGAGCTCCACAGGCCAAAACCTCAACGTCCTCTTCTTCCCGTTCATGGCTCCGAGCCACATGCGCCCCATGGTTAACATTGCCAAACTCTTCGCTGCCCGCGGCACCATCGTCACCGTCCTCACCACCCCGGCAACTTCTGCTCTCATTCGTCCCATCATTGACAGCTTCAATTCTTCCGCCGCTTCCCCCATCCACCTCCGTCTCATTCCCTTCCCCTCCGCCGCGGTCGGCCTACCCGATGGATGCGAGTCCTTGTCCTGCATTTCCTCGGAAGACCAAGTATCCAAATTGATAAAGGCCGTTGCCATGCTCCGCCACCCATTCGATCACGTTCTTAAAGAACTCTTCCCTGACTATGTTGTCACTGATTTCTTCTTCCCGTGGACCTATGAAGTTGCTGCCGAAATTGGCATACCAAGGATCGTTTTTGATGGCTCCAACTTCTTTCTGCGCTATGGATAGCATCGAGAGGCATAAACTCCTTGAGAGCCTGCCACCAGAGGCAGAGACCTTCATCCTCGCCGGCCTCCCTCATCACATCAAGCTACTTCGATCCCAAGTCATGGAGCCCAGAAAGGTCTTCCCAATCATGCTTGAGTTGTTCAAGCAAGCGAAAGAGGCCGATTCAAAGAGCTACGGGTTAGTAGTGAACAGCTTCTATGAGCTGGAGCCGGACTACGTCGACTACTGTAGGAAAGTGATGGGGAGGAAGGCGTGGCATGTCGGTCCTGTCGCTCTCTGTAACCAGGAGGGGATGGATATGCCGTCGAGGAGAGGAGAAAACAAAGTAGGAGAAGAATGCTTGAAGTGGCTCGACGGAAGAAAGCCGAGATCAGTCGTGTACATGTGCTTTGGTAGCTTATCTGATTTCACAGTAACACAACTAAGGGAGATGGCTTTAGCGCTCGAGGCGTCAAGCCATCCATTTGGGTGGTGCGAAAAGGCGAGAAATGGCTTCCTGAAGGTTATGAAGAGAGGATAGAAGGGAGGGTATTTTAATCAAAGAATGGGCGCCACAACTCCTGATACTGAACCATGAGGCGGGTGGCTTTATCACTCCATTGCGGATGGAATTCGATCTTAGAGGGATAACCGCAGGGTTGCCAATGGGGACATGGCCAATCAATGCTGAGCAGTTTTTCAATGAGCGGCTTTTAGTAGATGTGCTCAAGATTGGAGTGGCAGTTCAAAGGTGTTTGGATATAGACCAGAGGATCGGCCGGTGGTGAATGCGGAGACAGGAGGAGTGTGGAAGAAGGGGAGGAAGCAGAGGAGAGGAGGCGGCGGGCGATGGAGCTTAAAGAGATGGCGAGGAAAGCGGCGGAGGAGGGAGGCTCTTCTTACAATGATCTTGAAAATTTGATGCTGGAGCTGATGGAGAATAAGGCACAAGCTGTTTAAGGTTTTTCTTTCTTCCCATATCTTTAGCTTCTCGCATTTTCTTCATTCAAACCTTATTGGCTACCATAGCCAATGGAACTGCAACTTAATTACATACTGTTAAGTGAGTATTTCTATTAAATTTGAGTTATATGATATCTCAAAGTATATAATTTTAATGGCTAAGCATATTAAAAAATAAATAAATTTAGTCAGCTTTACTTATTTCTAGCAGTCACTGAAATTAAACGATCACAACCTCAATTAAACCAATGTAGATTGTAGTCGGTGACTTGAGCAAGTCGCCATAGCTTATTAATTGACAGCTCATGTATTCAGCTAAAAGATCATATATTCATTACCTTACAGATGCACACAGATGCAGTGTATGTGAGATTGCAATTAAAAACTAGTTGATGATTTTAATGCTTCAACAACCTGGCCGGAAAATTAGATAATTAGTTGACGGATTTAATGCTTCAACAACCTGACCAGAAAATTAGATAGCTCTCTCAATCACTCACAATAGATATCAATAATTCTTTATTTTCTTATGATGTAAACATGCCAACTAATTTAAGCTTAGAATTCAATGTGTTCGTTCTGTTTTCTATTATGATTGGGTAAGATTTAAAATGATTTGATTGTTACTATTAATTGATTAGCATTTTGATGCATAATACTTAATAACCATTTATTTCTTGATTAGAATGAATGTTTTTAGGATGCATATGATACTTATATAAATATTTTAAGGATGAACATCATATCATACAATTAAAATATATATTAATATAAATATTATAACTAATTGTCTCTCATCCATAATCCTAACGAGGAAGTTTTATTCTAAATTCAATCAATCTCTCTCTCTCTCTCTCTCTGTCATGTCTCATTCAAAAACCTTTTTTTCCCTTTTTTACATAAAATTACACCAGCCTCTCACATTCCTAATGTTTATCCATAAACAAAATGGCATTCTAAGTGATTATTTGTTCATCTATCTAAACAAAAAAGATTAGGCTTCAAATTATCCTATAAACTTATATAAACTTATAAATTTCTTTTTTTAAGAAAAAAAATACTCATATTCTGTTTCCTGGAGACCTAAACTTTTCTTTTAATTTGATGACTTGAAGCTAAGTGAGAAAGATTAAGATCAATTAGGGGCTTTTAAATTATAGCTTAAGATTCAAATAAATCATGCATAGTAATTAGGATTAGCTTATAGTAGGATAAACCCATTATAACTAAGAATTCATTCAACACAATCATGATGATGACATACTTTTAGATTTATAACTCATCATATCAAACATACTTAATTTTACCAACTTTTTAGATCGCAAGCTCCATCAACATCTTTAAAATTGCACCGAATATATTAAATAATTCTTTTAATTTTTTTATCATGAATTGAGAGTTCTTCTTTATTACATACAGATTTAACTTTGTCTTTAACTCATATTTGTTCTTAAAAAGTTATCAAGCTATTAAATGAGTTAAAGATAGATTTAAGCATAAAGTCACCATATCAACAACTATTTAGTTGGATGTACTTTTAGCCATTGATCTTTGCAAGATAAAAGTTATCCGTAAGATCTTCATATCATGAATTATTACTTTCAATCTCAAGGATGTGAAGAATCGGAAGTCCTCACTTGTTTATTAATTTCAGATGTATCGTAAAGTGAGGTTGCAATCTCTTATATATATTTTAGCATTGAAGCATTCATAAAGATATTATAATAAAGTTATCAAAATGCTGCTCACTCATAAAACAAAATTGCATCAATAAATCTGAAATATGAAAGTGACTTTTATGCGAGATCGATGATGACGGTTAAAATATGGGAGAATAATATTTGTATAAAAAATCATTTTATTATTATTCAGTAAATTAAGCTATAATAAATAAATAAAATATACTAAATTGATTATATATATATATATATATATATATATATATATATATATATATATATATATATATAATAATAATAGCAAAAAAATGATGAATATAAAAATAAATTAAATAAATATTTTGATAAACCTTAATATTATAATTTTGCAATCTAATAAAATTTGAATTATTATTAATTTCTTAAAGGTATATATACCCTCCATACTATACTTTTTTTAATTAAAATATTTTTTATTAAATAAAATTATATAAATTACTAAATTGTAGGCTCCAAAAATTTACCACCGACCTCTCACATTGAAGAGAGTATGATTTATGCGATGTAATTTTCAGAAGGCAGATGAAATAGTAGATAAGACACTACCTAGAGATTTCATCCTCATTTTGTGCAGACTTTCGATCTGGTTCTAGGTTTCCTATAGGTGCAAGCACCTATAGTTAATTACCCCTCCCAATGTTGAGAGAGAACTTTCGATTAAGGCTAGTCGTTGGGTCGCTTAATGCATAGCAGCATGTGGAGTTTAAATTTAAGATTATGAAATTCATCATCTTAACTTAACGCGGATGATTGGGAGAAATGATGACATGCCCGATTTAGATCTCATGGTTCCATCATCCCGCCAATGGTCCCTACTACTTAGTCGAGGTAGTGACCCAACCTAATCGAAGGATCCTTATCAGTAACACATGGGTTATGTCGTCCAAGAAATCCTTGTAGACCTGGGGTGGTGTTTGTTAAAGGAGATAATCTTAAGTCTATCTTACCTGTAGAGGGTCTTTTACTCTATCAGGTGTACCCTATGATTCACAACTTAAGGGTAGAGCCATTGGGGTGCATACGGGCTATGATCATGATCATAATATAATGGTGTCATTTGGCACAACCACCATCATGGACTCAATAAATCGCATAATATGTGGAGCCTACTAGCCAGCAATGGGACCGCACATTCTTACCGTGAGATTGATTAAGAGTAAACATAGTAGAACACTTGATTTGACTTTCACGCCTTTGTGAGCTAGAGTTTTCTTAATTTGTCACCTTAAACAAACTATTACGGAAGGTGGATTGGGTTAGATTTTACTTTAAGTTTTTAAAGATTGAATTTTATTTAACCATTTAGAGTTTAGTGATTTGTCTGATTTTACATTTATATTGATAATTAATTTAGATTAATTTGATTTGAACTTGCAAGAGCATTTTGATGGCAAGTATCCCCTTGGTTGAAATCCATTCAACACAACTATCATCTGATTTATTATTTGATCTGTGATTCTATTATTTTAATAATAGAGGATCAGATCTACTATCATATGACATAATTAGCTTCTTAGATATTTTAATAAGTTAAAAGTCTTATAATAATTAGATTTTTTAGGTTTTGTTAACCCGGACCCGGTCCTAAGACCAAACCAGAAAGCAACCCATATAGCATCCTCAGACATTAAGTTTAAGCATTCAGCGTAGTGTTGGGGCCCATGTGAGTTTTTAATAATTCAGATATTTTTATTTCTAAATCATGAGATTAATATCATATATTCATTTAATTCTAACTTTGCATAAGCAGCGTTTTAAGACATTAAAATTTGCACTCTAAATCTCTATGTTTGAGCACATGCAGGTATTTATAGCTTAGATGATTTTGTCTAATCAATGAAATTATTGATTTTGAAAATCATAGTTAGAATAAGAATTCCTTAATTTTTGGATTGAAAGAAGCTCCATAATTCATAGAGAATTTAATTTAGTGTCGTATTCTATCTGCTTATACAAGAAATTATAGATCCGGTGGCGTTGAAGGCATTTTACATTTTCAATTTAAAATATCGCAACTTTGCTTGTATTTAATTTATTCATTGCATTCTTCAAGTATCAATGATTATTTAGCTTGCGGTCATTATCTTTTAAATATTTATCAACTCATCATATTCAACTTTTTCTTTTGCATAGATAGTTTATATGCATACTTTAAAGCAAGCTTTTGAATTCAAGTTTCTTTTTTGAATACAAGCTAATTATTCATTAAGAAGTCTTTCCTATACTTGCTAATAGGCCATTCATTATAGTGAAAACCTCTTTATGAATTTCATCTGATCCTATTTTTTGATAATGACACTTAGATATATCACAAATCTCATTGTATTTTAAATTCAATTTTAAATGCAAGACCCAAATGGTTCTTTTAAAGGCTACATTCATGAATGATCATGAGTTGCCTAACTGAATTTGTGCTTTATAAGAAAGCTACCAAATTTCTTACACATTATTCTCAATTTGGAATTGGACATTTAAACTTACCATAAATTGTTTATCTTTTAATATTCAATTGAGATCTTTACTTCATTTAATTTTAAATATGATTTGTTCACATAAAAAGGACTTCAAATCCAATATGAATTTATCCTTAACTCCACATCAAGTTCCATTTTTTATTCAAAATCGGGTTTAAATTCATTACAAATCATTTCTTATTTCACATAATATTTAATTAAAATCTTTTGCTTTCACTTCACGTTAAATGTGATTATTCAAATGTCCATTTAGTTTTATTCTTATAGGTCCTCTTTTCAAATTTCATATGAGCACTCGTATTTATTTTATGCATTTATAACTTCACATTTTAGCTTTATAACCAAAGTTTTGATTTAAGTCTTTTATTTAATTCTATTTAAGCTCTTTGATTATTTCTTTTTCCTTCTCTTTTTTATTTTTATTTTCTAAGACCAAAAAATTTAATAAAATTTCGGCAGCATTTCGACAGTATTTCGGTGTCATCCCCGCGTAGGGGCCTCATCGGAACTATTTTGGTCTATCCGTCATGCCCTAATGAGTGTGACAGTTGGTGTTTTAAAGCACCTTAGCTAAATTTTAATCCTGTTATGCCCTGATGTGCATAACGAGGGCTTCAATCACCTACATAAAAGCTAATACAGGATATTCCATACACATTCATGCCCTTTTTTCTTTTAAGTCTAAAATTTTGGCAGATTTTAACATGAATGCCACATCTAATAGTTTTGGCTTACTCAGTACACCCAATTGAGTGTAGTGAGTGGCGTATTGTGACACCACAGCTAATTTTCATCTCATCACGCCCTAATGAGGACGGCCTTCAAACCTATAAAAAAAAGCAAACACATATACATGCATATGATTTTCACACATTTCCACAAATTACTTCTTGCAATTATATGTTCTATTCCAGTTAAGAGAAAGAGGCTATTTGGCTATAGGAATTGAGCAGGATTTAAGCCGAATTTAACTTAAATCCAACCAAATGGTATTTTTGGACAAGTTAAATCCACTGCTTTGGTAATCTGTTAAAGCCACTTTTGCAAGTTAAATCCAGATTTACCAAATCATGTTGGCACTTGACAGATGGATCTATGGGATTTAGAGAAGCAAAATCGAGCGAAGGAGGGATCAAGGGCTAATCATGGAAGAAGGTGGGTTGGAGTGGCGAGATTCGGTGTCCGAGAGAGGTCGAATGAGAGATGGAGAAACGTGCGAGAGGGAAGGATTTCAGAGGCTTGCGGCTTGCGATTTGGGGCTCGATTGGAGAAGAATTGGAGTGTGGAGAAAGTTTGCAAATCAATGGAGCTCCCCTATTTTCACTTAAGTAAAATCAAGAATGGCCAATTCAAAATTCTTTTAGGAAGCTTAGGAACTCTTGCTAATGGCTCTTAACACTCTCCCTTACTCAATCAAATTAGCCTCTGTTTGAATTGAAGTGAATTAGGGGGAGTATATCTCCCCCTTAGGCAATCGGACGACCGAAGTTTCACTTGACATTTTGATCCAATTGACCTTAAGAAATGGGTTGTTTGATATGTTAGAAGCTTGCACATGGTTGGTTTGGGCTAGGGAGTGGAGTGGTAACTTCCCATGTGCTCAAATTGAGTGGATGTATGGTTCCCATGTGGACAATTTGAGCCATGTGCTCAGTTTTGACCTTGGGTCAAGTGGGGCTGACCCAAACCCATTGGGTTGGGTACAACACCCTTCATAGGGTCTACATGACCTATTAGAAAAGTATCAAGTAGGTGTGAAGAGGAATTGACCAAATTCCCCATGTATTTGACCAAAATTTGTTCTAAGGCCTAGGGGTAAAATGTTCATTTGGTTGATTTTTGAATTTTGATATGTTGGGTATATTGAGAAAATAGGTTTGGCCAACTTTCATTGGATTTGGAGTTCATTTGGTATGGTTTGGCTCATGTTGACCCATTTAGGTCAAAATCAACTTGGGTCAAGTTACCAATTGGTCAAATTGGGTCAAACTAAGGGTTGTCAAGTTCATATGACCATTTGAAATATTTTGGTGGCTTTGGTTTGATTCAATTTAGTTTAGGTTTGAATTTGGTTCATATGACTTCATTTAGGTCAAATGGGTCAAGTTGACCAATTTGACCCATTTGACCTATTTAAGCTAGGTCATGGGTAGGTTTAGGTTTGGTTAGTCATATGAAGTGGATTGTTATCTTTATTTCTACTCAATTTTGGTTAAGTTTGAATTTAGCTCAACATGACCCTTTAGGTCAAGTTGGGTTCAAGGTCAATTGGGCTAGGTCTAGGTCTGGTCAAGTTCAACAAGTGATTTGGAATGAACTTGACCCATTGGTTTCAATCAATTTGGCTTAAATCAAGTTTTAACACATTTTGACTTTTAGGTCAACTTGGGTCAAGTGGCCAATTAGGCTAGGTTAGGCTCAAATGTTAACTTGGTCAAGTTCAAACATAGTTCATGAATGAACTTAGATCAATGATTTCAATCAATTTGGCCTATGGTGGATTTTGGCTATGTTGGGTTTCATTTTGGCTAAGTGTTGACTTGGTCAACCCTTAGGTTTAACTTGGTTTGACCCAATTTAGGTGATTGATCATCTCATGATAATTGTTGATCATGATGAGAGGCATAGGTAAGTTTGATTCAATCCAATTTGGTTAAGATTAGAATTTGGCCAATAAGGGTACTTTAGGTCACTTTGGGTCAAGTGAGCCTAAGTGGGTCAAATGGCTTGGCCAAAGCTTGATTTGAGTTTGATGGAACTTGAATATGGACTTATGATTGAAATATAAATCCATTTGCAAGTCGTTTGAAGTCAAATGGGTTTTGATTCATTTAACAATTTCATATTCAAAGGAAGAACATAAATGGATTTGGGGTTTGACATGTGAATTGAGTTTTGATTTGGAGATTGAAGTTTGTATTTATATTTGGATTCATGATTTTAGGGTTGATTGAATCATGAAGGAAAATCAAGAGTTTGGCTTGATTCGAAGTTGATTTGGCTAAGTTCAAGATTTTGACTTGAAAGGCTTAGGTTGGATTTTGAATGGATTTGAGTTTGATTTTTGGAGTTGGTTTTGATTGTTTGAATTTATATTTCATTTATATGTGAATATAAATGAGAATATAAATGAGTTATGAGAAAATTTCAAGGATTTAAAGTGATTTGACCATGATTTAAGCTAAATCCTTAAGAGAAAATTTAAAGGACTTAGGAAATTTTGGAGTAGGGATTTGAATATTGGATTTAGATTTGATTGATTTATATTTATATTTCATTTATATATATGAATATAAATGAGAATATAAATGAGTTATGAGAAAATGAAATTTGAATTAATTTGATCATGATTTCTAAGTCTTTAAGAGGAAATTTAAAGGACTTAGGAAATTTTGGAGTAGGGATTTGAATTTTTGAATTTAGTTTGATTGATTTATATTTATATTTCATTTATATATATGAATATAAATGAGAATATAAATGAATCGTGAGAAAATCCCATGAGTTTGAATTAATTTGATCATGATTTAGGCTAAGTCTTTTAGGAGGAAATTTAAAGGACTTAGGAAATTTTTGGAGTTTGAAATTTCTTTCATGGGTTTCAATCATGGATTTCAATCATGTGGCATTGATATTGAGTTTGGAGAAAATCAAATAAGTTTGATTTGGAGTTTTACTTGATGGAAGGAAGGTGAGGAATGGTTCAAGCTAAGCGTAGGCAAATTTTCCTAACACCCCTAAGGCATGACCTATTCTTATGGCTAACTCTTCTAAATTTCTAGGGCTAGGTTGAGTGTCCACCTAATCACTAGATGTATCTTAAGACTAAGGAACTCTTAAAGTCTAAGAGAACCCCTATGTATAAGATGGAGGAGTTGAAAGCTCATTCTAAAAATGAGGTCAGCACGCATGAAGCGAGTCATGTTTGTTAAAAACTTGTTGACCCTTTCAGGTTGTGCTTGGACTAGCTAAATGATATGGTTGACTGATTTGTCCTGATTGACTTGTCGAATTAATAAGAGCTTCTTCTACTATCTATTCTCTGCTTCAATGGGTTTGCTAAAGATCTCTTTCTTTTATGTCTTTATAGATTTGAGTTTCCTCCGACCTAGCTTCGTGCTTGACTGGGTTTGATGGAGGAATTGATTTATTTATTTTGAGATTTAAAGTTCCTTCTGTCCTAGCTTTAAGCTTGGTTGACTTGATGAAGGATTGACCCGATTTGTCCATATTGACTTATCAGGAAGCATATGTACATCCTAAGTCTTATGCTTCCTGCTTTAATGAACTTATTAAAAGGTGAATACAAATGACCTGGACTTCCGGCTTATATTAGGTCTAAAGTGTTGAGTTATCACTCTAGTAATGTATGCTTTAATAGACTAAATAACCATGAAATTCCTTTAGTTCAGCCATTGAATTTGTATGAACTATGAAATTGCTTCCTCGATCCTATGCTTCCTGCTTTGACAGACTTGATGGGGAAATTGGCTTTAACCTGAGATTATCTTGATCTATCAATCAGGTAGAAAGATCTGTTGGATTCTGGTTGCTTGTAGTCACTAAGTTGGATCTAGTTTGAGATTGAATAGCTATCATCATTGGATTGATGAGTAGATGCTCTTTCACTACGGCCTTTTGTTATGGCTTGTTGAGTGAGGAGAGCATCAATAATTTGGCCATTTGTGGCTTGTTAAGTTTGACCTTTAGAACCTACTCGAGTCTTTGACTTAAGCTATGATGGGTTGGTGATGTTGCCATCAGATAACGAACTGGGGCTCTTTCAATATGGCCTTTTCTTGCGGTTTGTTGAGTGAGAAGACCAGACAGTGACTCGGCCACATTTAGGCTTATTGAGTCCAATGGTCAGGACCCATCCGTGTCCCATACTTGAAGGTGTAGAAGTTGATGATTTTCCAACTCAATTGATTAAAGCTTTCGAAATTGGGAGTTCTTCTGACTTGATCTCCAACATTTGATAAATCTTGGAGAGAAACTTTTGATATATAGGGAAATCTTTTTATGCATAGAAATAAATTATTTCTATTCCTGCAAGAGCCTGCAACTTTAAGAATAATAATTATAGATGAATTCAGGGATTTCAGCGTAAAGCTCGATGTCAACCTGAATATATATACAAGAAGGCCCCCTATTTCACAGGAGAGGATTGAACAACCTTGCTCATAAATGGGGCTCCTGTCTAACAGGAGGATTGCAGATTAGCTCAGAAATGTATCATAGAGTTTGAACTTCTTTAATATAAATAAACGTAGCTCATTCTAATCATCATGTATATTTATCTGAGGATCTCGGCTTGTAGCACGACATTGACTCAGATAAATATATAAAAAATGTCCTTATCTTGTAAAGAAAATTCTAAAGCACTTCAAAAGAGATCTAAAATAATTTAAGAAAATATATCAATATTTGAGTTGATTCATTTGATCTTAAGAAGGTTTTAACATAAAGTATTGATTTCACCTATGTATAGAGATCTAAAAAAAATGGCCCCTGTATAACTGGAGAATTTTCATGAAAGTTTTTTTTATCTTGAGTAAGTATATTTATTTAAGGATCTCAACATGAAGCAAGATGTTGACCTAAATAGATATACTAAAAAAAATGCCCCCTCTCTTAAAGGAGGATTTCTATTGTACCTCAAAAATGTATTTATCATATATAATATTTTGTCATGTATCAACCATTAATTGGTGGCATTGGTCTTTCACCCTTTAAGTCAATGAGTTGGTATGCCCCTCCTTGGTACACTTTTTCAATGACAAAAGGGCCCTCCCAATTATGCTCAAATTTTTCACAAAATTTTGATTAGGAATAATTAGTCTTCTTATCACCAAGACCAATTCCCCTTTTTAGAATGTTCGAGGCCACACCGTATGGTCAAAATCCCTGGACATCTTTGCTCGATAAACTTCCAAATTTTGATGAGCTTGCAATCTAACTTCACTGCGTGAAGCTCCTCCATTCTTAAATGAGCATTTTGCTCTTCAGTTAGGTTGTATTGAATCGCTATTTGAAGTGATGGAAACTCAACTTTAAGCAGATGAACCGCCTCAGTTCCAAATACTAATGAATAGGGAGTGGCTTTAGTCGGCATCTTGTAGGTAGTTTGATACGCCTATAATACCACTATTAGTTTGGTATATCATTATCTCTTATTTTTAGTGAGGATCCTCTTAAGTTGTTTGACCAATGTTTTGTTGAAAGCTTCTGCCAAACCATTTACCCTTGGATTATATATTGAAGAATATCGCCAATCAATTTTGTATCGATCAATAAATCTATAAATCTTTGTATTTTTGAAAGCTATGCTATTATCAAAAATTATTTGGCGTGACACTCCAAATCTATAAACCATATTATGCATGAAAAAGTTGATCATTCGATGAGTGGTAACTTCTTTAAATGGGGTTGCTTCAGCCTATTTAAAGAAATAATCAGTCACTGCTAGGATGAAGTGGTGACCAGCTGATGACAGTGGATCAATCTATCCAATTACATCTATACCCCAACATTCAAATAGTTAGGATGCTATTGTTGGGCGTAGTGGATTTGGAGGTTGGTGGATTATATTTCCATATACTTGACATTCATGGCACCTCTTGGCATGATTGATATAGTCTCTCACCATAGATGGTTAATAATAGCCCTTCCTTTTAATCTTTACTTCCATCTTGGGACTCGACCGATGTGCAACAAAGTCCTTCATGAACTTCAACCATCACTTTACTAGAGATGCATCATAACCACATTTGTTCAAAGGATCTACGATATAAGTATTGTTGAAAGTATCTTGATTTGAGCTGCCAGTGATTTATTATTTGGTAATTTTCATTCTTTAAAGTATTTGATGAAGGGATGCCTCCAATCATGCGACTCTTCTACTATAAAGGCTTCCTATTACTTTTCTGAAGCAATGTCATGCTTATCTCTTATGAGTATAACTCCTTGTTGATTTTGAGGAGAATGAAGAGCAACCTGAGTCGCATCCTGCTGTGTCAAATTTGACAACCCCTCTACCTACGGGGATTGAAACTTTCCTGGCTCTAGAACTCATCGAGTAAATATCCCAATCATGACATAATCACCATTCATACTTGTCATTGTTGGTTTTTTCTCTGGAATAGAGAAAAGAAATGACACCACATAGAGTTTAGGAATATTTTATTTAGATGACCAAATATAACATTAAGGAATAAACATATTATATCGAAAGATAAACATGCTCTCCTGTAATGGATTCGATCATTTCAATAAAAGACTCCTAAGGCTAATGGGTCATTTGTGCACCAGAGTATTTTTCCCTGAAATACATGGAAAAATAGAACAGGGACTATTTTATATTGGGATCATGGTTCTCTATAAATGCAAGCTTCTATAGTTAATTACATCTTAGGGAGGGTCTCTTCCTAAGAATACTCTCGATTAAAGAAATAAATGGTTATTCCTAAAGACTATTAAGGCAGCTTTCAAAGGATTGATTTTGGGAAATTCAATTAGGAGAGGTCCAAATTAGAGAGAGTTAATTTCATGAGTCAAATGGGAAAAAGTAAGAAATGTCTATTGATACTCGGATACCCCGTAGACATTTCAACTATCCCATAATTGAGCTTCCAATTTTAGATTTAATTTTAGATTTCAAGTTGTCATTTTCTTAAAAATCTAGGACTTAGATTCTAGCAGCACAAGACTGCATAAATGCCTAGGGTTGAAGACTTATTCCTAAAAGGTTCGTAACCTACATTGTTCTAACACATGTCAGATGCTCGACCTAGTTCTATCCTTGAGAATCATTGGTCATTCTCCTCGCTTGAGAGACTTAACTTATCCCTGACTCTTTTGGACTAACAACCTGCCTGGAGAAGGCTACCAGCTAACACCACCTAAGTGCATTTTAAAACAATGAGACTAAGTCATATGAATGCAAGATGGCTGGGCTGTTGCAATTTTAGGATTATGAACCTAGACTTACTCCCTAATCCCTAAGATCATGTAGGGTATGAAGATGTATCTAAATAATGCATATTTTTTAGATTTTTATAATTTTTGACTCAGGATTCATTTTGGTCTAAGGAATACAATTTATGCCTAATGCATGCAATTAGAAAAAGATTATGGAACAAATCAGAATAGAAGAAGGTGTACTTTCATCATAGGCTCTCAAAGGTCAAGCCCAGGTTCTCTGGCAAGGATGGAAGTCCTTCATTAATCAAAAGTGAAATAATATGATTATGCATGATGTTAAAACATCTAGCTAAGGGGTTACTACAAATTTTATCTTGCTTTAATACCTGAGCTTTTATATGAAGATTATGAGTTATATTTATTTTTATGTTTTGATTGATTTAGTTGGATAGAAAATTTAATTTATCCTATGAGCCTACGTCCAAGCATACATCACAGCACAAACATAGCACATAAAGAAACCTAAGAAGAGCATGTTATTTCTATTTCACACCCAAAATAAATCAAGTCAAATTAAATTATATAAAGAAAAGGCTATCTGACGGTAACCCAGACACCCTAGAAGAAGAAAAATGGGCAAGTGCCGCTTATACAACCCCTAGAACTACAAGTTTAGATCTATGGGTTTTCTTTCCGTGAAAGTCTCCTTCTTCAAGGACATCCATCACAGGGACCACGCACCATCTCATGGTTGGGTTAGCTCCTCTAATCCTAATTCTAACTAAGCTCAAAATATTTAAAATTCAAAAGAAATCCTAGGCTCTATAAAATAGATGTTAGAAATACACACACAAAGTAGTTTATTTTTCACAAACATACGCTTAGCATTAGTTGCTTGCCAAGCTCCATCATTCATGTTAAGGATTTTCAGCACTAAGCAAATAATAATTTTAGGATTTATTTATTACAGTGATCCCTTTAACACAATCCTCTACAAAAAATAGTGTCACCCTAACAAACATGCCTAAGCATCCATTCTAAAGCAGTACACCACATAGACATGTGAAGCACTGCACAATATATCATAAGAGATTAAAAGAAAATCACAGAATGATCTAACCTAGATCTAGGGTCCATGACCTAAGTAATCTAGTGTGTGTAGAAGTGGAGTTTGTGTCAAGGCTTTACCAGGCTCCTTTAAGTTTAAGTTTGAAGTTTGAATTGGAATTTTTACCATTGGTTGGTTTCAATTCAAGTGGTTTAGTTATTTAATTCTCATTTTTATGTCTGTTTTATTTGGTTTAAGTTGTATAGGTTTTTCAGAATGAAGAGTGGAATGATTCCATTTTTGTGTGGAGCTCTTTCCATTCAACGTCCTAAATCTTAATTAAGTTTCCAAAAGTCTAACTAAAATCTGTAAGTATTTTAATTAATCCTTTTGATGTTATTTATGTTTTGGATTTGATTTATGTTATTTCATTTGTTTGAATTATTTTATTTGATTTATTTAAGTTATGATTTGTTTCATTTTTAATTAAGTTATATGGGTTTCATTTGATTTAGCTTATGTTATTTTAAAGAGTTTGATTTTATTCAATTTAACTTAAGTTATTAAATTTGTATAAGCTTAAGTTTTAAGTCCATTAATATGAATTAATACCTTAGGTTTGTTCATAGGTTATTCTTAACCTAAAGTACTTAGGTTAATTACTTGACGATTTGATTAACCTAGGTTTTAGATTCATTATTTAAATTCATTAAGGATGATTTCATTAAACTTAACTTAAGTTGTTTAATTATGTTTGAATTTCATTAAGTATTGATTTTCTTAAAATTTTTGATATTTGATTAAATTCTTTGACTTAGGAGTTTTGATGAATTACCTAAGTATTTTTATGTTTATTTGATTAGTTTAATTTATTTGTTGATTCAATGAATTAATAATTCTTCTTAATTATAATTTAGTTCATATTGACTTAGATATTTGGAAAATCAAGAATTCCAAATTTGTAGACCAATTGGGTTTGAGATAACTATGGCAAGTGGGGTTATATGCCAATTTTATGTTTTTAAAGTTTCAGCTTGATTAGAGATGTAATTAGGATATTTATTTCATTAAAATCTAAATTAAGCCTAATTTATTATGATTCATCATGAGATTTTATTTTTCTCTTATTCTTCACTGGAATACCTTTCCAATGAGGGTTTATTCATAATTTTTGGTTAACTGGTTGAACTATTATGATTTAATTAAGTTCTGGTCATTTAATTGAATTATTTAATTCTTTTAATTACCTAATTGAGTTAATTAGTGATCTATTATGTTCATATAGGTTTGATTAGATTTAATTAATATTTTGATATTCATTAATATTTATTATGTTGATTTAAGGTTATTAGGTTAAAGTTTTCTAATTATTTCATTAAAGGGTAATTAATTAAATTAATTTAAAGGTTAAGCACATGAAATTACAATATCTCTTGAATTCAGAGAATTAAATCCCCTAAAGTTTTCCTAAGGTATGTTTTAAGCTTAATTTCATTTCCCCAAAGTTTCAAATTAATTGGATTATTAATTTGAGTGTAATTAGGGTTTAATGCTTTTCCATTAACCCAAATTAAGGAAAAATTACCCAATGAAAATTGGTGATTTTAATTTCTATGGATTCCTCTCATCAAGATGAATCCATAGAGCTTTTATTTATAATTTTTTGATCTATATTTGATTTTGTATGATTTATTAAAGTTTCGTGGTTTCTTTAATTAACCATTAAATGTAAGTTTTAAGTGGAGGACACCGACATTAGTTAAAGAGGATCATTTATTGTCGATCAAGATCGGACGATCCATATTGATCCCGCAGTCCCTAAGAGGATGAAATCAATCTATCCTTCATCGGTTGTCCGATCTAAAGAAGATCGTGAGATTAAATCCGAGGCGGGTGAATCATGGACCCGATTTCCAATATCCGGCGAATCAAGCCCCGATTTCAATCCTAAAATGATCAGGGATTGAATTAGGGCCAATCCATACGGTTGGATCCATTTGAGGATCCAACTTTCTTCACAAATGTTTGCGGCGGCATTGGTTGTTTTCCGGCTTGCCCGCGATGAGGGGGTCTAGTGGGATTTCATTCGAGCATCCCTTGTGCTTGTGAACATGTAGGTGCCTTCTATTGGGGATGAAATCCACTCATTGGAATTTCACCATGAGAGGCCATTGAGCCTTCATTCACCGTCTGCATGTGGAGTCATGGGTCATGGTCGGAATCTTCATCAATCTCCTTGACGATTGTTTTGGAATGAAAATGAGGAGGTGGTCGTGTCTCCTACCCCATTTTCTATGCTTGGCCAAAATCTTCATTATGGAAAATTTTGAAAGCCGAATTCCGGCCACCGGCGGCAGCAAGGCCGATCAAGATATGGGATAAACTCCCCTTGCCCTTGTGAACGTAATGGGATGTTCACCTCACAAGTATGTAGCTTCCTTGGTTGTTTTCCACCTTTGGTCGAAAGCTCTATAAGGAGGATTTGAAATGTCGAACTGCGGCCACCAGCGGCAGCAAGGCCAGTCAAGGTGTGGGATCAACTCCTCTTTCCTTGTGAAAATCTTGGAGTGTTCACCTCAGAGGGAAGGAGCTTCCTTGCATGTTTTCCATACATGGCCGAGCACTATTCTTCTCTTCCTCTTCTTATCTTTTTCTTCTTCCCTTGGTTGGCTAAGCTTTAGGCAAAGTCTTGGAGGTTTGCCTTGGCCTTAATTTCCTCCTTTGCCTTCACTTGAAGGCAGGAAGCTCTTAAGAGGTGGCTTTTGTCTTGGAGTGGATGAAGTGGGAAGAAGAGATTTTGCATGGGGAGAGATGGAAGAAGGAAATTAACATTTCTCTTCTTTTTTTTATTTCCCTTTTTTGTTTTGATTTTATTATTTTCATGCAATATGACATTATCATCTTAGTTTGGATTAAAGTATGATATGCCCAAATTAATCTCATAATGGATTTGAGATTAGATATTGTTCCATTTGAATTGTCATAGGGAATTTGATTTCAACCAAATGCTTTGATTTTAGCTTGATCCAATTCAAAATCAACTCAAGGGTATTTTTAAAATTTAATTTAATTTGACTTTTGATCATCTTGGATTGATGATTATGATTGTTGATTTGATTAATTGATTTTGAATTTGGATGCTTGAGTTGATCCTACCTAAGCCAAATAGGTTAGATCCAACCCAAGGTGAATTCCCTAGGTCACTAAGCATAGTGTCCTAAGTATTGAATTAGGAGAATCCTATTTGAGATTAGGATCTCCTAATTGCCAAATTAACCTCATCCAAAAATGAGGTCAACAAATGGACCCCCAATATCTGTAGTGGATTAACTAGAATATACTCCACATATTGGTGCTGAACAGATTGATCAACATCAAGCATAAACTTGGGGTTCCAATTCATGATTTTGATTGTGAAAGATAGGTATATGTATACCTATCTTTGCTTTGGAGTGTGTTTCATGTGATTAGCTAATAATATGGGTCGGTTAAGGGAATGATCCATCCTAGTTAATTAAAAAGAGAAGAGGGGTCTTTAAAGACATGATCCAATCCTCAAAAGCTATGATGGGGAGAAGAGGCTTGAAATGCTTGATCTTAATTCACAGCACTTTGACTACTAAATAGGGGTCACATGGACTTAATCCTATTTGAGTAGTCCAAATAAATGGGGCCTTCAATGGCTTGATTCCATTTCTTAGTTCTTTGAATAGAAAGCCAACTAGGGGACTTACTCCTGTGTGATTAGAAAGAATGTCGACTGGGGACTTACTTCTTTCTGATTAGCTAATAAGATGGGGTCGTTAAGGGCCTGATCCATCCTGATTAGCTAAGAAGAGGAGAGGGGTTCTTAAAGACATGATCCAATCCTCAAAATAGGATGCCAACTAGGGACTTACTCCAATGTGATTAACTAATAAGATGAAGGTGTTAAGAGCCTAATACATCCTAATTAGCTAAAAAGAGGAAAGGGGTCCTTAAAGACATGATCCAATCCTCAGAATAGGATGCCAACTTGGGACTTACTCCAATGTGATTAGCTAATAAGATGGGACTATTAAGGGCATGATCCATCCTAATTAGCTGAAACGAGGAAATGGGTCCTTAAAGACATAATCCAATCCTCAAAATAGGATGCCAACTGGGGACTTACCCTAATGTGAGTAGCTAATAAGATGGGGTCGTTAAGGGCATGATCCATCCTAATTAGCTGAAAATAGAAAAGAGGTCCTTAAAGATGTGATCCAATCCTCATAATAGGATGCCAACTAGGGACTTACTCTAATGTGATTAGCTAATAAGATGGGGCCGTAAGGGCATCCATCCACTAACAAAAGAGGAGAGGGTCCTTAAAGACATGATCCAATCCTTAAAATAGGATGCCAACTAGGGACTTACTCCAATCTGATTAGCTAATAAGATGGTGTCGTTAAGGTCATGATCCATCCTAATTAGTTGAAAAGAGGAAAGGGGTCCTTAAAGACATGATCCATTCCTCAAAATAGGATGACAATGGAGGACTTACTCCTATGTGATTAGAAAGAATGCCAACTAAAGGACTTATATCTTTCTGGCTATTAGAAAGGGGTTATAAAGACTTGATCCAATCTAACTCATCAGTGTAACATGAAAGGGGCCTTGATGGCTTGATCCAATCATGTACACAAAAGTAAGATGCCGACTGAGGACTTACTCCTATGTGATTAGAAAGAATGCAAACTGGGGACTTATATCTTTCTGGCTATTAGAAAGGGGTCATAAAGACTTAATCCAATCTAACTCGCCTGTGTAACATGAAAGGGGCCTTGATAGCTTGATCCAATCATGTATACAAAGGTAGGATGCTGACTGGGGACTTACTCAAAGATTATTAGAAAGAATGTTGATTGGGGACTTATATCTTTTTGGCTATTAGAAAGGGATCATAAAGACTTAATCCAATATAAATCGCCTATGTAACATGAAAGGGGCCTTGATAGTTTGATCCAATCATGTACACAAAGGTATGAATGGTGCCATGAAGGGCTTGCTCTAAACTTATAAAGAGAATTTTTGTGGGAATGGTGCACGAAGGCTTACTCCAAACCCAGAAAGACATGAGAAATGTGCCACAGAGGGCTTTCTCCCATCTCAAGTCATGTATAGGAAAGGTGCCACAAAGGGCTTGCTCCTAACCTATAGGTGACATGGATGAGGAAAAGGGGGTCAAAGTGACTTATTCCTTATCCCCAAAAGTTTTGACTAATAAGCAAGAGTCTCATGGACTTAATCCTTACTTGATTAGTCTAACTTAATGAAAGGGTGATGGAAGGTTTTCTTCCATTTCTTGATTTCACTAATACTCTTTACACATGAAGAAGTTTAGTGAAGGAGGTTTCAAAGAGTTAGAATTTATTTTGAAGGAAGACTTGGGTATATTTTGGACCCAATGCTTTACTCATGAGCATAGAGTTCATCATTTTCTTTCTTTCTTCTTTTATCTCAAAGTTACAATGAACCATGCTAGATGTCTTTTTCACTAAAGGAAGGACATCATAGGGTACTAACTTGAAAATTCTACTTCTTTAAGCTTGCATGTGACTGTGTAGTTCTTTAGACAATAAAAACCAATGTCAACCAATGCTTGTCAAATGGAATTTATTTTTCTTTTTGTTTGGACATGTATGTTATTTTTACTTTGTTGACATAGATCAACAGCTTATAAGGCATTCTCTTGGATTCAATGAAGATCAACAGATTCCTTTAAAGCTTTCTAAAGTAAATGAAAATTAAGAAATCTTTTGAATTCTCATAGAGATGTAAAATTCTTATCCCTATTCAATAAGTGAATTGAAAGAATTAACTTATTAGAGAAATTAAGATTCTCGATAAGTTTGAAATTGAATGTCTTGTTAATTTATTGTTTTTTAAAGGTTTTATGAAATGAAATTTCATAAATGACTTTGATTAATTTCTTATTTTTGCATTTTGATCCTTCTACATTTTACTACATGGTCTTTCAAATTACATCAAGTAAATTTCAAGACTCTATATGTAGTACAGATTGTTCTTTCAAATCATATTGAAGTTTCTTTTATTTTGCTTTCTTCTTTGGCAAGATTTTCAATATAACCCTCTACCTAATTGAAAGTGGAATTATAAGAAATCTTGATCATGACCCTTTTTTCTATCACAAAATTTGAGATTGAATGATATGACTCTATAACAGAATATTCTTGTAAGGATTCTGAATGTCATATCATATGCTTTCAATTCTTCTTTTCTAGAATTATTTTAATTTGACAATTTTCAGATAAGTTATCCTTAAAGAGGATAATCTTATGCATGAAAGTACTTTTGAGTTTGAAATGAAGTATGAGGAATATGAACCCATTTTTAAGATAAAGATTCTACCCTAGTCCCAAGATGTGGGTCATGTAATGATGTTAGCTAAGCAAGAAGAATATTTTCTTCTCATGTACAACCATCATTTTCTAGCTTTTAATTTAGCAAAATTTGCTTTTCATTTGGAATTTGACCTCAGCCATCAAGGGACTTAATTTATTGAAATGGCATCAAGCTTAAGTTTATAGACCGCTATATCTAGAGATCATTTCAATTTATTCCCAGATAAAGTAGTCTTTAAACCCATAAGATAGCTTGATCAAATCATTGATAGCTAACTCATTAAAGAGTTAAATCATTGATATCAACTTGTCAATTATGGAATTGGATTTTTCTTCAAATTCTAAGGGTGCATCCTGAACTTGAAGACTATATAAATCTCCAAACACATCTAAACAATATTGATGCAATGTGCTGGAGTGCCTTTTGAAAAGAAGGTTAGGACCCAAACTACTTAAGCTTTTTAACTTGCAATGACTCTATAATTCCATAACCTTTCTTGTTTATGGTTATAGACCACTTGCAATGAAATAAGAGTATACTCAATAAGACCTTTGCCATACAAAGGATATGGACCCTTAGAAAAGAAGATCCACTAGCTTTTCTTTTAACCTGCCAAGCGAGCTCACCCAATCATGGAAAAGGCTAAAATGATAAAGTATGAGATATTTGCTTATTGTTCAGCTGGGAATAATTTTTGGCTTCTAACTCTACCACTTCATTTTGATGTGGAGAAGTTTGAAGTTAAAATAGCCATTTACATTGGGCATCTTTTGCTTCATTTGAAATCAGAATACACTCAATAGAATCTTTGTCATTCAAAAGATATGATTTCTTGAAAAAGAAGATCCACTATTTTTTATTTAACCTGCCAAGTGAGCTCACCCAATCATGGCAAAGGATAAAATGACAAAGCATGAGATATCTGATTATTTTTATTTCATTTAAGCTATGTTAGTTTTATTAGGTATTTTTGCTTCGATTGAAATGGTTTCAGAGTATACTCAACAGAATCTTTGCCATTCAAAAGACATGGACTCCTAGAAAAGAAGATCCACTATCTTTTTATTTAACCTTCCAAGTAAGCTCACCCAATCATGGCAAAGGCTAAAAATGACAAAATTTGAGATAACTGATTATTATTATTTAACTAAGGACAATTTTTTAACTTCTAACCCTACCACTTTATTTTGTTGTGGAGGAGTTTAAAGTTAAAATATCCATGGGTCTTCTTTCCAGGAAAGTCTCCTTCTTCAGGGACATCCATCTGCCCACAGGGACCACCGCACCATCTCTGGGTCACCCTACCAATCCTAGACCCCACAACCTAATTCTAAGCTCAAATTTATATTTAAAATTCAAAAGAAATCTTAAGCAGAAAATGTTAAATACACACAACACAAAAAAGTAGTTTATATTTCACAAACAAGCTTAACATTAGTTACTTGCCAAACCCACCTATCTTTACATGATATATTCAAGATTGCAAACAATAATTTTATGATTTATTTATTAAAGTGATCCCTTTAACACAGTCCTCTGTTAAAATGAGTGTCAAATCTAGAAAGAACACCCTAACATCGAGTCTAATGAACAAACAAGCCTAGGCATCCAGTCTAAAGTGGTACACTACACAGACATGTGAAGCACAACACAACATATCACAGGAGATTAAAAGAAAATCACAGAACGATCTAACTTAGATCTAGGGTCCGTGACCTAAGTAATCTAGTGTGTGTAGAAGTGGGGTTTGTGTGGCAAGGATTTGCTAGGCTCCTTTAAGTTTAAGTTTGAAGTTTGAATTGATTTAATTTTTACCATTGGTTGGTTTCAATTCAAATGATTTAGTTATTTAATTCTCATTTTTATATTCATTTTATTTGGTTAAAGTTGTATAGGTTTTCAAGAATGAAGAGTGGAATGATTCCATTTTTAGATGGAGAACTTTTCATTCAACATCTTAAATCCTAATGAAGTTTCCAAAAGTCTAACTAAAATCATTAAGTATTTTAATTAATCCTTTTGATGTTATTTATGTTTTGGATTTGATTTATGTTATTTCATTTATTTGAATTGCTTTATTTGATTTATTTAAGTTATGATTTGTTTCATTTTTAATTAAGTTATATGGGTTTCATTTGATTTAGGTTATGTTATTTTAAAGAGCTTTATTTTATTCAATTTAACTTAAGTTATTAAATTATGAATTTGTAAGCTTAAGTTTTAAGTCCATTAATATGAATTAATACCTTAGGTTTGTTCATAGATTATTCTTAACCTAAAGTACCTAGTTTAATTACTTGATCTTATTTGATTAACCTAGGTTTTAGATTCATTGTTTAAATTAATTTTAAGGATGAATGATTTTATTAAACTTAACTAAAGTTGTTTAATTATGTTTGAATTTCATTAAGTATTGATTTTCTTAAAATTTTGATATTTGATTAAATTCTTTTACTTAGGAAGTTTTGATGAATTACTCTAAGTATTTTTTATGTTTAATTCAGATTACTTCAATTTATTTGTTGATTCAATGAATTAATGACTCTTCTTAATTATTATTTAGTTTATATTGACCTAAAGATCTGAAAAATCAAGAATTTCAAATTTATAGACTAATTGGGTTTGAGATAATTATGCTATATGGGGTTACATGCCAATTTTATGTTTCTAAAGTTTCAGCTTGATTAGAGATGTAATTAGGATGTAATTAAGGTTTTAGTTTTTTTATTAAAATCTAAATTAAGCCTAATTTATTAAGATTCATTAAAAGATTTTATTTTTCTCTTATTCTTCATTGAAATACCTTTCTAATGAGGGTTTATTCATAATTATTGGTTAACTAGTTGATTTATTATGATTTAATTAAGTTCAGGTCATTTAATTGAATTATTTAATTCTTTTAATTACCTAATTGAGTTAATTAGTAATCTATTAGGTTCATATAGGTTTGATTAGGTTTAATTAATATTTTGATATTTATTAATATTTATTATATTGATTTAAGGTTATTAGATTAAAGTTTTCTAATTATTTTATTAAAGGGTAATTAATTTAATTAATTTAAAGGTTAAACATATGAAATTAAAATTTCCCTTGAATTTAGAGAATTAAATCCACAAAACTTTACCTAAGGTATGTTTTAAGCTTAATTTCATTTCCCCAAAGTTTCAAATTAATTGGACTATTAATTTGAGAGTAATTAGGGTTTAATATTTTTCAATTAAACCCAAATTAAGGGAAAATTACCAAATGAAAATTAGAGATTTTAATTTCTATGGATTCCTCTCATCAAGACGAATCCGTAGAGCTTTTATTTGTAATTGTTTTATTTTTATTTGATTTTGTATGACTTATTGAAGTTTCTGTGATTTTCTTTAATTAATTAAACTATTAAGTAACGATTTTAAGTGGGGAGGGACCTATTAGTTAAAAGGATGAAATCAATGCGCTAATCCCGTCCGATCCTAAGAGAAGGATCGGCGGATTAAATCAGGCTCAGGGCGAATCACCTAATCAAGCCTCGATTTTGATCTAAAATTGTATTTATAAAGACAAACACAAGTCAATGCGCTTTGGAAGCAACAGTACACAAATCGGGATTCAAAATGAACTGGACGACACCAATAATGGTCAAAATGACCTCCGATCGATGAACACTTCATAGAACATCAAAATTGATCGATCAATAAAGCGCCAAGCTATTAAATGTACATGTAAAAAGTCGAGAAGCTACGATGATGTCTGAATGATCTATGTTCATAAAATTGATTATGTCGTTAGCTTCAAAACACTGAAATCTATCAAACGAGACTAACCACGCTCAATTTGGATAAGTCTGAAATGTCAGTAAAGTGATATAACAAATCGAGTAAAATACGCGGACGTAAAATCAATTCAAATGACTCAAAGGACTTCATTATCATGTTTAGAACATCAAAATTAGTTAGGATATAAATATTACATGACTTGATAAGAATGATCCAATTGAGTCTTAATTACGCATATCTCGTGAGGAACCACGCATCCAAACCTCGATCTGAAATTGATCATGCCATTGAAATGCCAAAATCTATCAAATAAGATTCAGACTCAATTCGGTGAGTTTGAAATAAAGAGGCGACGCATTATGAAAATTTTCAAACTGACCAAACTACGATCACAAACGACAATTTACATTTAGAATAATGAAATTACCCTAAATCGATATATATATTGATTTACCGACATGAAATCTAAATTAAAACAATTTAAATTAATTTAAAATTAATTTTAAAAATTCATAAATTACCACCCATGATCAATCGTTCCTCCCATTTTCAATTTTCTGAAAAAATAAATTGCCAAAATTAAAAATTAAAAAAAAAACTGAAAAAGGCAACCGCTCCCTCCTATTCTGGACTCTCTCCTCATTTTTTTTATTTTCATTTTCTCTCCCCACGTTACTCTCCTCTCTCTAAGGCATCTCTCTCTTATCAAAAAATAAAGAAAAAAAAGCAGGTAAAAATTCTCCTCCTGACTCTGAATTTTTCTCCATTCTATGCAATTCCCAACGTTCTGTAATCTGTTGCCAGTCCTGTCTCCCACAAAGCGTGCGGCCCAGCCTGCTACGGCCAAATCCCCACGGCCTGCTCCGCCTGCGCGTCCTCCGGCCCGCTGCACCCACGATGCTCCCACCGGCGCTATCCACGCTCCGCGACGCCTATCGGCAAACCGCCGATCCACCACTGTCCCGTGATCTCGCTGCTGGCGCCGGTCCCACATTTCCGCAAACCGTCGACCCGTGGCCCGACCCGTTTCCTCCGTTCCACAAAATAGTGTGGCCCGTGCAATTTTTCCATTGGCCCGTCTGCGACCCAACCTGGCACCGTTCAACCCACTCCTTCTCCCTTGAAACAGTGACCCACTTTCATAATGCAAAGCATGCCCACACAAAATCTGGCCCGCCAACCAAACCTAGCAGCCCATGCTGCCCACAGCCCACTCTGGCCCAACCCGCCAGCCAGCAAATCCTTCCCTCCAGCCCAAGGCCTGCAGCTCCTTCCAACAACCCACCAGCCCACTGTTTTAGCCCATTCTGCACAATCCAACTCACAAATCTGATTCCGTTCTTCTTCCCATTGTGGCAAGAGATGTACATAATGCAATATCTGCATAGCATGCTGCAACTTCTGACGACTTTATTATAATCGAATGGAGGTGGAAAAAAGAGTGTTTGAACCATCATTTACCCTTCACAATCATCGTACTACCCATTCCTTCAACTATTGTTCTCCTAATGTCAATGATATAGTGAATTAGTTATGGATGTGTGATGTAAATGTAATAAATTATATATGTATATGCATATACTCTTTATGCAGGAGGTTTGACAGCCATCGTATTAAGATGAAATTAGTTTATGGTGTCACAAGACACCTCTTATGCCCGCACCGAGCAAAAGCTGTCGATGTGACACCCCCTATGCCAAAATGCTACCGAAATTATGAATATTTGTAGATATATTTGCTTTTATGCAGGAGATGGAAGGCCTTATGCTTTAGAACGGATTGAAATTTAGTGAGGTTTTCAAAATATCAATCACACACTCATCGTCAACGAGTACCAAAACAGCGTCCCCACACAATTTCAAACTATTCTAAATCTGCCCAAAGTAAAATCAACTAAATGGCCATTTTATAGGTCATGGGTAACCTATGGCCAATTCCACTTGGAATTTGGTCATATCCTTTTCATGGCCACTTGTCACTCTCTTAATGGACCAAGTGGACATTAATGAGTGTGGTGCACATGACCCAATGGATTTGGGGTCAACCCAACCCAAGGCCAAAATTGACCACCTAATGGAAAATTCTTCACATGGAATCACTCCCACTCTCATTGCAAGCACATGTCCACTCCTCTGCCAAAATTGAATCACATGCCACCTCAACGGCCTAACAAACTCAATTAATCAAGCTAATTTAATCAAAATGGCATGTACAAGCTTGACCGTCTGATGCTTGTTGGGGGTGGGGGGATATTCTCTCCCTAATTTCAATTTAAGATCACTCACACTCGAGCTTAGGGGAACTCAAAGCTTCTCCAAGCTTCACAAGCATTTCCCATTTCTTCATTCGCTTTAAGCCAAAAATAAGGGAGGTAGGAAGGAATTCCACTTTGCTCAATTCATCACCATAGCTCAATTCCTCCTTCAAGCACCTTCATAAGACTCAATCAAGCTTAACCAAGGTGTTTCCTAAGTGTTCAAGCCACGTGAAGAGGTGTCTAGATCAAAGCTGCAAGCATTTGAAGAGGAGTTTGGCCAATATGAAGATCCACTCAACCTCAAGCCTTCAAACCTTCAACAGGACTTTATCTACACTAGACGAAGCTACCTTGAAGGTTGGGAGCACCGGTGATATCCTCCAACAAAATATGGATCAAAACTGAGCTTAGGTGTAGGATTCCTTGGTCTTTTGTGAAAGAAAGATTCATCCCATTGTAATTCAACCATTGGATGTCTTTGTTCTTGCTCTTAGATGGTGTGTGATCAATCCTAGCTCAATCCAAGCTCGATCAAGCTCGGATCATGCCCTAAGGGATGGACGGTCACCGTCTACCGTAGGTGAGGGCAGAGATGAATCATAGACCATCCACCCCGCATGTTTTGGATGGATGGTCCTAATTAAAATATGTGAGATCTGTTGTTTAATCCATTTAATACTACGGGATTGATCTTGACCATCCACCTTTTGATCTACAACGCATGAAAAGCATGTAACGTTGTACCACGTAGCCATGTGACAACTTAAATAATCAATCCTATCATGCCATGTCGGTCCATGTGGTAAATTAGTTATATAATTAGGCTATTTAATAACTCCCTAATCACAGAAACTTCAAAATCACATAACTAAATGTAGAAAAATAAAAAAAATACAAACTCAAATGAATTTTGAAGATATTTCAAAGGGGAATAATATAAAATTAAGTTTAATTGATTTTGAACAGTAAATTTTATGCAACATGGGTTTTATTGGAAATTTAATTATGTTAATTACTCCATAATTATTCTATTTATTAATTCTAAGCTTCTCAAGTAAATTTAGCTAGATGACTTCTGCCTCCCCTAATTTTCTTGGAATTTATTAGTGGTTTAATTAGGAGAATTGTTTGATTCACTCCTAATTAATCTCTTAATTAATTAAATGATTAATTAACTTATTAAAAAGTGATAAATTTATTAATTAAGTTTGCCAATTACCTTAGAATAGTGAATGGACTGAATGAGATTAGAGTTCTTTCCCAAATCTTTTCCCAAGTTTATTTCATTTGGATAAAAATCTAATTAAGGTGCAAATTAATTAAACAGTTTAATCACTTTATTAAATGGCTTAAATAATTAAAATTTAAAAATAAAATTAATTTGAATTTAATCAATTCTTTCTTGGGCAGATACTTAGGTGTTCAATAACCTAAGTAGCTTATGGAAATCATCTCTAACCCATATATGTGAGAAGGGTCATGAAAGTACTTAAATTAAACCCTTTAGCTTAATTAATCATTAATTGTGAGCCAAATGTATTAAGCCCCTTTCTTTCTTAGGAGCATTGCGGATTTAAATTTTTAGTGATTTTATGTTATACATTGGCTTATAATTATTTGGTTAAATATATTAAAGTGGTGTAGGTAAGGAGTAATTAATGGACTTAATGTACACCTTAACCTAAACAAATATAAAAATCAGTCTAATGGTTCTAAAATTAAACTAACATAACATACACATATGATTGGACCGAAACCTTCTCACATTCCCTAAATTTAAACTCAAAAAAAACAAAAAATCAAAATTTTCTTAAACCAACTTTAATTCACTTTGAATAATCTTATTCCAATTGTCTTACAATTAATTAAGGTGAAATTACTTGCATATCATTTTATTTCTTTCCTAGCAGAAAATGAATGTATATATAATATATGATTATAAATATTAAATAATAATTTTATTATTAAATATATTTATATGCATACTTATAATTACTTATGAAGCAGAGGGTATAGGATTTGTGTATAACATTTTTGAAAAGAACACAACACTTGATTAAAGCTATTCCTATTCATTCCTATGTTATCATTTACGAGGGACCTTCACATTTGCACATATAAATTAAACAACCAAAATCAAACAAACAAACATAAACCTTTTACATGATTCTCTTTCCATGCATTTCTTTTTGTATATGCACATGTATTTAAGAAAAGTGATATATTAGTCTGGACACCCCGGGTTCTGAGGTTTTACCAAGTAGGTCTTGTACTTACACCGTGTAGAAAATAATGGTGCTCACTTATGCCTTTCATACTTGTGAATGTGCATATGAATAATGGATAGAAGAATTCCTCTTTCCTACTTAACAAAATTATGCATATATGAAACATTCCAAATTTTCTTAAGCAATATCTCTTAGCATTCATCATGAAGGTGTACTAAATATTTACATTTGTGTGTATATATATTCTTAGGGTTCATCCATATGCATGTTACATATGTTGGAAAGAAATAAAGTGTTGTGTTTTTGTGATAGTAATTCACTTTACTTAATCTTAAAATGCCTTTCTCTTTGAATAAGTTTGTTTAGGGAGAATTTAAACTTAGGATTAATTAAAATATATAATAAAACATTCATTAAAAAAACATTAATGAATCTATCTTTGAAATTACTTAAGGTAGGTAGGAAAGAGAAGTTCTCTTCTCTTTCCCTCTCTTTACAACACTTAGTAATTAATTGTAGGTTCATTCAAACCAAATCAAATCATAAAATAAAATCAACCAAATCAACTAAATCACTTAAATGACACTTCGCCACTAACTCTCTCTGGCCAAACCAAATACAATGTCACCCTAAACGGCCTAACAAACCCACTCAAGGAGGTGCACTAGATCAAAATGGTAAAGGAGCTTGCGGCTGTCTGATCCTTTAAGGGGGAGATATACTCGCCCTAATTTCATTTCAGGTGATATCTCTTGCATTCCAAATCTCCTCCAAGCTTCTTAAAGCCAATTCAACTTCTCCATTCTTAGTTTCTTTAATCAGAAAATAGGAGAGGTTACAAGAAAATCCAACTGAGCCAATACATAAAACCAATCCAATTCCTTCTTTGAGCACCCACAGAGGGCCTAGTAGAACTCATCCCAAACTTCTTCCAAGCTCCAAAGGCAAGGGAGGCGATACTTTGATCAAGATCAAATCCACTTGAAGGAGAGCTTGGTCCATAGGAAAATCCACTCAACCAAACCACCTTAAATCTTCAACAGGGCTTCGTCTCCACTAGACGAAGCTACCTCATCAAACTCGAGCATCGAGGATAGCCTTCAGAGAGGTATGCCTTTAACCCGAGCTTAAACTAGAGAGTGTGTGGTCTTTTGTGAAGTGTATTTCCATCTCAAGCAAAGTTAGCTATTGGATGTGTCCCCCTTTGCATGATGATGGTGTTGGTTGAGTTTGAGCACAATCTGAGGTCAATCGAGCTCGGATCTTGCCCTAAAGGATAGATGGATGTCCTCCCCCATAGGGAAGATCATTGATGGATCATGGGTCATCCATCTGCGCATTTTGGATGGACAACCATGATCAAGAAACATAGGATCCTTTGATTTCCTCCTTAAGAACCGCGGGTTTGATCTCAATCGTCCGATCTTAGATCAGACAGATAGGAAGATAGCGTGTAACACGGCTGCTGATGCCACACTATGATGTGACAACTTAAGTGGCCTCTCTTATCACACCACATGGAAAGCACGTGATGCATCAACCTCCATGTGGTGTCGACGGGATTAGCCATATAATTAAGAGATTAATTACATAACAATCATGGAAACTTCAAATATTCATAACTAATTATAGAAAAATCCTAAAAATACAAAATAAAACCATTGGAAAGATAATTCAAAGAGGAATATTCAAAATTAATTTTAATTGATTTTGAATAGTGATATTTTTTGAATTAGGGTTTTATTGGGAATGTAATTACATTAATTACTCCCTAATTGTTCCACTGATCCAAACTTCTTAGGGTTGATTAATGAGATGAGCTCTGCCTTCCATGATTTTCTTGGAATTTATTAATGGTTTAATTGGGGAAATTGCTTGGTTCATTCCTAATTGCTCTCATAATCAATTAAATGATTAATTAACATTTTAAATAGTGATAAATCCATTAATTAATTTTGTTAATTACCTTAGAATATCGAGTGGACTTAGGGAATGAGATTAGGAGTTCTTTCCCATATCTTTTTCTCTAAGCTTATTTCATTTGGACAAAAGCCTAATCAAAGTGCAAATTAATTAAATAATTTAATCACTTCATTAAATGGCTTAATTAATCAAACTTATCAAAATCAAAATATTGCAAAACTTAATCAATTTATCTTGGGTAGGTGCTTAGGTTTTCAATAACTTAAGTAACTTAAGGAAATCAAAATCCAACCCACTTGTGTGTGAAGGGTTATGAAAGTACTTAAATTATACCCTTTAACTTAATTAATAACTAATTATGAGCCAATTGCATTATACCCTTTCTTACCTTGGTGCATTGTTGATTTAAATTCCTTGTGTGGTTTTGTGTCATACATTGGCTCATAATTATGTGATTAAATATATTAAATTGGTGTAGGTAAGGGATAATTAATACACTTAATTCACACCTTAACCTAACCAAAATATAAAATTGATTTAATCACTTAAAAATTAAATTAAAACATCATACACATGTGGGAATGGGTTAGGACCAGCAAGCTCATCTCACATTCCTCAAATTGAAATCATACTCAAACAAAATTCAAACTCTCTTTAAAACAAATTTGATTTACTTTAAATAATCATATTCATAGGCATGTCTTTAGGAATTAATTAGGGTGGATGAACTTACATTGCTTCCATCACTTTATTTGTTTCCTAATATGCTAAATGTGTATGCCACATGAAAATCATGCATTCATTTTTTTTTTTGAAAATAAAATTAAAAATGAAATGTTTCCTTTAGTCAAAATGCATGTTTTGGCATAAGTAAGAATATGAATGGCTATTATCACTATTAAATCTAAAATTATTTTCAAAACTTACAAATTAATTATCAAAATTGAAAGGTATGCTACTTATGATTATTTATAAGTTTGCATTTGAGTAGAAATATAAAGATGTGCATAGTGTAGCCTTCCTTCTCTTTTCTTTTAGCATAGTTTTGAATAGGATTTGGCAAAGTGCATAGTTCATTTGAAAAGAACACAACACTTGCTTAAATACTTTTATATTCCTTCCTATGTTATTACTAAGAAGGACATCCACACTTATACATAAACAAATCAAACAAATAAACATAAACTTTTGCATCTTTCTTTTCCATTCATTCCTTTTGTACATGCATATGTATTTAAGGGAAGTGATATATTAGTCTGGAAAATCTCGGGATTGTGAGGCTTTAAGTAGCCCTAAGTAGGTCTTGTACCTTACACCCCTGATGCTAACAATGGTGCCGCACTCACTTATGCCTTTCATACATATAAATGTGAATGTGAAAATGGATAAAAAGAAATTCCTCTTTTCTACTTAATGAAAATCATGCATCATAAGGCATCCAAATTTTCTTAAGTAACACTACTTAGCATTCATCATTAATGTGTGCCAAACATTCCCATTTGTATGTATAGATATGTTACACATGTTGGGAAAGAAATGAAATGATGTGTGTTTTGTGATATTAATTCACTTTACTTAATCTTAAAATATCTTTCTTTTTGAATATGTTTGTTTAGAAAAAATCTAAACTTAGGGTTAATTAAAATATATAATAAAACATTCATTAAACAAGAATAAAAAATGAATTTACATTAGAAATTACTTAAGGTAGGGAGGAAAGAGAAGGTCTCTTTTCTTTTCCTCTCTTTATAACTTAGTAATTAATTATAGGATTTACTTAAACCAATTCAAAATACAAATAAAATTAACCCAAATCAACTAAGCAACTTAAATTGAAACCATCCTCTAAGTTGAACATTTTCATACTTAGAAAACATAAACCTTAAAGGCTAGCTAAGCATACCACACAAACCTTAAATAACACACACATTAGGCTAAGTCAATATTTCTAACTTAATGGTAGGGCGGTGCATGCGTAGTTGTTTGCTTTTAT
This sequence comes from Cymbidium sinense, assembly GCA_021442155.1. Taxonomy (NCBI): domain Eukaryota; kingdom Viridiplantae; phylum Streptophyta; class Magnoliopsida; order Asparagales; family Orchidaceae; genus Cymbidium; species Cymbidium sinense. The sequence goes on from CM038224.1 coordinate 113,975,699, forward strand.
TTTGTGATGTGATATTTTAATCTGGATGTTAGGGTGAATGTGTGTAGAATGAATGGTAGGATGATTTGGTCTAATCATTGTCTTCTGTAAGGGATTGTGCTTAAGGGGCATTGTAATAAACATATAAAATTACCTTCGCTGTGTAGGTGCTTATACCCCTAAGCATAATCCAATAGGCCAGGTGAACTTGGTTACCCATGTGTGGGGTGCTAAGTCCAATATATGCTCATACATGCTTGGGATTTGTTTGGTTTGTTTAGCTAATCTCTATTTTATAGGTGTTAGTTAGATTTACTTTTCCTTTTCATGTAATTTTGCAATTAGGATTTTAGAATGATTGAGCATTGGCCATAAGATTTTATCTTATCTACCATGTGAAGCCTTTGAAGCAACCATATTCCAACCATCCAAACGAAGGAACCAAAAGAAGAAAAGAAGAAAGAAGAAATGAAGAATGAAGACCCCCATAACTTGAATTCCTTGTTAATTATAGTTTATTCATTTATAATCCAGGTTGTATAAGGGTAGAGCTCAGCTACCCAATTTATTTTCGGGTCTGTGGTAGAGCCCGACCATAAATGGCCTTTTATTCTTTTATGCTAGCTTTATAAATGATTGATGTTTTATTAGCTTATGCATTAAGATGACATCCTTTCTTAGTTTGTTCCTTACTTTGATGTATGGCCTGGATGACGATTAGGCTCTTAGGAAATGCAAATTTTTTACCAAATTAATCAATTTAAATTAAAAATAAATAACTCATAACCTCATCTAAAGCTTAAGTCAAAATCAAGATAAAAGAATTAAGAAACCCCTTAGCTGGATGTGTACTTTCTTTTTCTAACATCATGCATAAAAAATATATTATTTCACTCTTAATTGGAGGGCCCAGAGATTTTGGCTTTACTTGTGAGAGCCATGCTGGAAACACACCTCCTTATCTTGCTGATTTTGGCCCATAATCTAATTTCTCATGCATTAAGCATATAAATCCTAAAGCTTGTGTCAAATTGATTGTCCAAATTAAAAATAAAATGTAACAAAAATTTGCATTAGATTTAAGTCATTAAATCATGCCCTACATGATCTAGTCTCTTAGGGAGTGTATTTAAATACTTAGTCTCTTTCTAAATAAATAATAACCTTGCTACCTTGCATAAACATATGACTTACCTACATATTTTAAAATCATTGGAGGAGTTAGTTGGCAGCCACCCCTAGGCGATTGTAAGTCCAACAGTCGGGTAGTTTATCATCTCTTGTGGAGGTAAACAAAATACCCATTTTTGACTTAGACTTAGGTCAGGCTTTTGGCCTTCACAAAAGCTCTCTAGATTTAGGTTTAGGGGTTGCTACTTTCATTTATGGGCTATGAACCAAAATCCTCACCTCTTAGGCATTTTCGTGACCTTGTATCATAGAATTATAAGCCCTAGAATTTTAATAAAAATTCAATTCAAATGAATTGATTCAATTTCAAAAATGTAAAATCCAACCATAGGGTAGTTCGGGATGCTTACTAGACTTCCTAGTATCTTTAGCATCCCCTACTCATTTCCATTTGGCTTCGATAAGAACTCCCTTCTCTTGATCGATCCCACTTGATTTGCTAAAAATAAACTAATCGATTGATAGTCTTACCTATTGAAATATTTGGAGACAACAATCATTTATCTTAATCGAGAGTATTCCTAAGGAATCCCATTTCTTAGGATGTAATTAACTATGGGTTCTTGCTCTTGTAGGGTACTTAACGAGCCTAGTTTAAAATAAGCCCTGCTTTACTTTTCCATGTAAAGTAGGGGAAGAATATTTGGTACATTTCGAAGACTCATAGTCCTTAGGAGTCCTAAATGAGGTAATTAGGTCCATTCTTGGTGGTGACTTCTATCTCTCGAGATAGTAAACCTTTCCTCAATGTCGTACCCAATCACCCTAATGAAAATATTTAAGGATCTCTGTGGCGTCCGAATAAGGCGTATTTTATATATCTCTATTTTCATTCATCCTTGCTGACTTCATTTTGAGGATGAGCTCTCAACCCCTCCATCTTAGACATAGGACTCCTCTTAGACTTTAAGAGATCCTTAGTCTTAAGACACATCTAGTGATTAGGTGGACACTCAACTTAGCCCTAGAGACTTAGAAGAGTTAGCCATAGGAATAGGTCATGCCTTAGGAGTGTTAGGAAAATTTTTCTACCATATAGCTTGAACCACATTCCTCACTTCCTTCCTTCAAGTCAAACTCCAAATCAAATCAACATCAAACCTAAATCAATTCTAGTTTAATTGATTTTCTCCAAACCCAAATCAATGCTAAATGATTGAAACCCATGATTGAAACAAATGGTTGCAACTTATGATTGAAATTCCAAGTTCAAATCTTTTTTAAGTCACTTTGATTCCCTCTTAAGGACTTAGCCTAAATCAAACTTAAATAAATTTAAATTCATGAAATTTTATCACAACTTATTTATATTTTCATTTATATTCACATATATAAATGAAATATAAATTTAAATCAATCAAACTAAATCCAAAATTCAAATCCAAAAAAAAAATATTTCCTAAATCACTTTGATTCCCTCTTAAGGACTTAGCCTAAATCAAGTTCAAATCACCTCAAATCCTTAAAATTTTCTAATAACCAATTTATATTTTCATTTATGTTTGCATATATAAATGAAATATAAATTCAAACAACCAAAACCAACTCCAAAAATCAAATTCAAATTCAATCAAAATCAAACCTAAGCCTTTCAAGTCAAAATATTGAACTTAGCCAAATCAATTTCAAATCAAGCAAACTCTTGATTTTTCTTCATGATTCAATCAATCCTTCAATCATAAATCCAAATAGAAACACAAACTTCAATCATCAAACCAAAACGCTTTTCAAAAATCAAACCCAATTCAAACTCATGTTCAGCCCTTGAACTTGAAATTGTCAAATGAATCAAAACCAATTTTACTTCAAACCACTTGCAAATGGATTTATATTTCAATAATAAGTCCATATGTGAGTTCAATCAAACTCAAATCAAGCTTTGACCAAGCCATTTGGCCCACTTAAGCTCACTTGACCCAAAGTAACCTAAAGTATCCTTATGAGCCAAATTCTAATCCTAACCAAATTGGATTGAACTAAGCCCACCAAAGCCTCTCATCATGATCAACAATTATCATGAGATGATCAATCACTCAAATTGGGTCAAACCAAGTCAAACCTAAGCGTTGACCTAGTCAACATTTAGCCAAAATAAAACTTGAACTAGCAAAAATCCACCATGGGCCAAATTGATTGAAACCATTGATCAAAACTCCTTCATGATCAATGTTTGAACTTGACCAAGTCAACATTTGAGCCTAACCTAGCCCAGTTGGCCACTTGACCCAAGTTGACCCAACTTGACCTAAAAATTCAAAGTGTCAAAACTTTATCTAAGCTAAATTGATTGAAACCAATGGGTCAAGTTCATTCTAAAATGATTGTTAAACATGACCAAAGCCTCTAGATCTACAGCCCAATTGACCATGAACTTGACTTGATCAAGGTCAAATTGAGCCAAACTCAAATATAAATCAAATTGATTGGAAATAAAGATACCAATCTATTTCATATGACCAACCAAACATGAACCAACCCATGACCTAACCTAAATAGGTCAAATGGGTCAATTGTCAACTTGACCCATTTGACCTAAATGAACTCAGTTGAACCAAAACCAAATATAAACTAAATTGAATCAAACCAAAGCCACCAAAACATTTCAAATGGTCATATGAACTTGACCCAACCCTTAGTTTTACCCAATTTGACCAATTGGTCAACTCGATCCAAGTTGACCCATATTGACCTAAATGGGTCAATATGAGCCAAATCGCATCAAACCAATTCCAAATTCAATGAAACTTGGCCTAATCTATTTTTCAAACATATAAAATATATTCAAAGTAAAATCCAAGCCAAATAACCATTTTACCCCTAGACCATAGGATAAATTTTGGCCAAATCCATTTAGAATTTAGTCAAATCCTTTCATGACCACTTGGCACCCTCCTAGTGGACCAAGGGGGACACGAGTGAGTGTGGTGCACCCAACCCAATGGGTTTGGGTCAGCCCAACCTAGCCTAAGGTCAAAATTGACCACTTGCTTGAAAATGGCCACATGGAATCCCTCCTCCACTTGATTTAATCACATGGGAGCTCCACTACTCCACTCCTTAGGCCAAACCGAATGCAAGGACACCTCAAATAGCCTAACAAACCCATTCAATGAGCTCAAATCGATCAAAATGGTAAGAGAAAGCTCGACTGTCTGATTGCTCTAGGGAGAGATATACTCCCCCTAATTTCACTTGAAACTCATTCTACCCTATTCGATTGAAGCATAGGAACTCAGAGTAAGCCATTGCTAGTGTTCCCAAGCTTCCTAGAGTGAGTTAGAATTTCCATCTTCTCAGTTTTCATAGGCTAAAAATAGGGGAGCACCATTGAAATTCAATCCCACTCCACAATCAAACCAATCAAATTCCCTTTACAAGCTCCATCAGGGAGCTCAATCGAACTCACCCAAGCTTTTTCCCAAGTTCCAAAGGAAAGGGAGGTGCTACTTCAACCAAGACCGAGCTCAAGTGAAGGTGGAATTGGGCTTTAGAAGGATCTACCCAATCTCAACACCTCAACACTTCAGTAAAGCCTCATCTCCACTAGACGAAGCTTCTCCAAGGGAATCGAACACCGGTGATAGCCTCCGGTGAGGTATGCCATTAAATCAAGCACAATCTAGCCATAGTGTGGAGCTTTATTAAAGAAAGTCTCATCTCATTAAAAACTAACCATTGGATGTGTCCTACTTTACCCTTAGATGGTGTGGGTTGAGTTTGGATCCAATCTGAGCTCAATCGAGCTCTGATCATCCCTTGGAAGATGGATGGTGGCTATCTCCCATTGGAAAGATCAGAGGAGAATTGTAGGCCATCCATCCACACATTTTGGATTGACGGCCATGATTAAATCCACATATATCCCGCATTTTATCCCTTTAGAACTACGAATTTAACCTCAGTCATCTAATCTTTGATCGGATGGATGAGGAGAAAGCGTGTAGTGCCGTCGCTGCCACGGCGTTATGATGTGACAACTTAAATAATGAATTCTATCACGCCATGTTGAAAGCATGCGTTGCGTTAGCCTCCACGTGGTGCCGACAGGATTAATTATATAATTAGGGATTTAAAGCACTTAATTAATCAAGGAAACTTCAAAAATTCAGATATAAGTGTAGTATAATAAAAAAAATATGAAATAAATTGCATATGAAAGGTATTTACATCTAGAATATTATAAAATTGATTTTAATGGATTTTGAATAGTATTATTTTCTGGATTTGGATTTTATTGGGAATTTGATTTTTCTAATTACTCTCTATTTACCCCACTGATTAATTCCAAACTTCTTATGAATGATTAGTGGGATGACTTCTGCCTCCCCTAATTTTCTTTAGATTTATTGATGGTTTAATTATAGAAATTGCTAGATTAATTTCTAATTACCCTCTTAATATAATTAAGTTTAATTTAGTGTGTAATTAGTGGTTTAACACTTTGATTGAGTTAATTAAGATTTGTTTAAGTGAATAGGAGGTTTTGGGAATAATTTTAGGATATTTTCCTTAAGCTATTCCCTAAACCCCCTCTTTCTTCCTTAATCCAAACTTAATTAAGTATTAATTCACTAATTACCTACCTAATCAATTTGATAAAATTTTAAAACCTTTTAGAACTTAACTAATCTATCTTGGGTAGATGCTTAGGTGTTCAATAACCTAAGTACATTAAGGAAATCAAAATCCAACTCACACGTGTGAGAGTGGTTATGAAATTACTTAACTTAAATCCCTTAACTTAATTAATCATTGATCATGAGTCAAATGCATTAGGACCTTTTTCTTCTTTGGTGCATTGTTGATTTGAATTCCTTGTGTGGTTTTATGTCATATCATTGGCTCATAATTATTTGATTAAATATGCTAAGGTGGTGTAGGTAAGGGGTAATTAACACATTTAATTCATACCTTAACCTAATCAAAATAGGAAAATCATCTAATCATCTAAAGGTTAAACTAAAATGCTAACCACATGGGGTAAATGGGTTAGGACCAGCAAACATTCTTTCACATTTCCTAAATCAAATATAAAACAAATTCCAAACAAAAATCACATTAAACAAACTTTGATTCATTTTAAACTTTCTTATTTCATAGGATTGTCATTAAGAATTAATTAGGGTGAATGAATTTACATTGATTTCATCACTCTATTTCATTCCTAGCATGTTAAATGTGTATGTCATATGAAATTCATGTATTCACATCTTTTAAAAATCAAAATCAAAATAAAATATTTTCTTTATGTCAAATTGTATGTTTTGGCTAAAGTAAAAATATGAATGACTATTATCACTATTAAATCCAAAACTATTTTCAAAATCTATAAATCAAACACCTAAAACTTAAAGTGTGCTACTTATAATTATTTATAAGCTTGCATGTGGATATAAATATGAAGATATGCATAGTGTAGCTTTCCTTCTCTTTTCTTTTAGCATTGTTTTGAATAGGATTTGGAAAAGTGTATAGCTCATTTGAAAAGAACACAACATTTTCCTAACCCCATTCCTATCCATTCTTATGCTATTACCTAAGAAGGACATCCACACTTGTATATAAAAATTGCATAAATAAAATAAACAAACAAATACAAACTTTTTTGCATCTTTCTTTTTCCATTCATTTCTTTTATATATGTGTTTGTATTTAACGAAAGTGGTATATTAGTCTAGAAAATCTCGGGGTTGCGCGGCTTTAAATAGGCCTAAGTAGGTCTTATATCCCCCTGGTGCTAACAATGGCGCTGTACTCACTTATGCCTTTCATACATATCATGCATCATAAAGCATTCCAATTTTATTAAGTAACATTTTTTAGCATTCATCATGAAGTGTGCTAAACATTTCCATTTGTATGTATAGATATGCTTACGATTCATTCATATGCATGTTGTACATGTTGGGAAAGAAATGAAGTGATGTGTGTTTTGTGATATTTATTCACTTTACTTAATCTTAAAATGCTTTTCTTTTTGAATAGGTTTGTTTAGGGAGAATCTAAACTTAGGATTAATTAAAACACATAATAAAACATTCACTAACAAAATCAAATATGAATCCACTTTAGAAATTACTTAAGGTAGGGATGGAAAGAGAAGTTCTCTTCCCTTTTCCCTCTCTTTAAAACATAGTAATTAATTGTAGGATTCATTTAAACCAAACCAAAATACAAAATAAAATCAACCCAAATCAACTAAACAACTTAAATGAAACTGCCCATCTAAGTTGAATATTTTTACACTTAGAAAAGCTAACCCTTAAAGACATAGCTAAGCATACGACACAAACCTTTTAAAGCACACAAATTAGGTTAGGTCACCACTTCTAGCTTTAGGTTAGGGTGGTGCATGGCTTGCTATTTGCTTCTATTTTGTGATATATTATTTATAGTCTGGATGAATGTGCATAGAATGAATGATAGAATGATCTAGTTTAATCATTATTTTCTGCAGGGGATTGTGCTTAAAGGGCGCTGTAATAAAAATATAAATGCTTTTGTTGTGCAAGTGCTTATACCCCTAAGCATAATCCAATAGGCTAGGTGGACTTGGTCACCCATGTGTGGAGTGTTAATTCTAATATACATGCTTGAGATTTGTATGACTTGTTTAGCTAATCTATGTTTTGCAAGTTTTAGTTAGATTTACTTTCTCTCTTCATGTAATTTTGCAATTAGGATTTTGGAATAATTGTTATGGGAGATTGGGATGAACATTGGTCATAAGATCTCATCTTATGAACCATGTGAAGCCTTTGGAGCAATCACCTTACAACCATCCAAAAGAAGGAACCAAAAGTAGAAAGAAAGAAGAAAGAAGAAAGAAGAAGAGAAGAAATGAAGACCCCCATAACATGAATTTTCTTACTTGATTGTAAATTAATTCATTTGTAATCCGGGTTGTATAAGGTTAGAGCTTGGCTACCCAATTTATTTTTGGGTTTGTGCAGTGGTGCCTGACCACAAATGGCCTTTTATTATTTTGTGTTAGCTTTATAAAATGTTTGATGTTTTATTTAGCTTGTGCATTAAGATGGCATGTTTTCCTAGTTTCTTTCTTGCTTTGATGTATGGCCTAGATGACGATCAGGCTCTTAGGGAAAAATAAATCTTCTACCAAATTAAATAACTCAAAATTAAAAATAAATAACTCATAACCTCACCTAAAGCTTAGGTTAAAAATCAAGATAAAAGAACTAGCAACCCCTTAGTTGGATTAGTATTTAGTTTCTAACATCATGCATAAAAGCATATTGTTTCACTCTTGATTGGAGGGCTTCCACCTTTGCCAGAGAACTTGGCTTGACCTTTGAGAGCCATGGTAGAAACAAACCTCCCTTTCTTACTAATTATGGCCCATAATCTTATTTCTCATGCATTAGGCATATGAATCCTATAAGCTTGAGTCAAATGATTGTCCAAAAATAAAAGTAAAAATGTAATATGTTTTGCATTAGATCTAGGTCATTTTCATGCCCTTACATGATCTAGTCTCTTAGGGAGTGAGTTTAAGGACTTACTCTCTTTCTAAAATAAATAATAGCCTAGCTATCTTGCATAATGCATAAGACTTTCCTACATGAATTTAAAATCATATGAGGAGTTAGTTGGCAGCCACCCCTAGGCAGTTGTAAGTCAAAGCAGTCGGATAGTTTGTCCTTTCTTGTGGAGGTAAACCAAATACCCATTTTTTCCTAAGATTTAGGTCATGCTTTTGGCCCTCGCCTAAGCTCCCTAGATTTAGGTTCTGAGGTTGCTTCTCCATTCTATGGGCTATAAGCATAAATCCTCACCTCTTAGGCATTTCCATAACCTTGTATTGTGGAATTATAAGCCATAAACTTCTAATAAAAATTCAACTCAAATAAATAATTCAATTTCAAAAATGTAAAGCCCAACCATAGGGTAGTTCGGGATGCTTACTAGGCTTCCTAGTATCTTTAGCATCCCCTACTCATTTCCATTTGGCTTTGATAAGAATTTCTTCTTCTTGATCGATCCCACTTGATTTTCTAAAAATAAACTAATCAATTAATAGTCCTACCTATTGAAATTTTTGGAGACAATGATCATTTACCTTAATCGAGAGTATTCCTAAAGAATCTCATTCCTTAGGATTCAATTAACTAAGGGGGCTTGCCCTTGTAGAGAATTTAATGAACTCGATTTATAATAAACCCTACTCTACTTTTCCATGTAAAGTAGGGGAAGAATCTATGGTACATATGTAGACCCATTATCCTTAGAAGTCCTTATTGAGGTGATTAGGTCCATTGTAGGGTGCTAACTTCTATCTTTTGAGATAGTACACCTCTCCTCAATGTCGTACCCGATCACCCTCAATAAGAACATCTGCAGATCTACGTGGTATTCAAAAATGCATAAAAAGAGTATATTTCTATCTTCATTTTATTCCACATAGATTGAAGATGGAAGTATTCATTCTTTAGAAATTCTAAAATAATTTCACCACAATCCTCTTTTCCCAAAAGAAAAGGGAGGTAGATGAAGGCAGAGATGTATAAAATAATTTTCACCGCACCTATGGAAGCATCAATCTATCTAAAAATTCTTGAACCCATTTTCAACAAACACAAATTGGTTGAAAATGGATTCTACATTCAAAAATCTCCTTTCCAATTAATTTCAAAATCTCTTTTTCAAATTCATTTGAGACCCACTTATCACTTTCAAGTTATTGAGCGTGGGTTCAAATTCTAAATCAAAATTAAAAAAATCAACAAAGTAGAAATCTGATTCAAACTTATTTTTCAACATTGCACCAATCTTTCGCCGTTGTCAATTGTCGATGCAGTATGTCTTCACATTTCCTCATGGGATTGATTTGGCCTTGGATCAGGCCAGCCTCCCATGATCTAACTATGTCCACCTCATCCACTTTAGTCGAGGCTTTAAGGGGGCTAAGATCACATGTGAGGGGACCACCCTCATGATAGTCAACAAGAGTGTGGTGACCGAATAGTTGTAGGTCATACGGATTGAGTTACCATCTGATTCAGAGATCCCCTCACTGAAGAGGAAGGCTATGGCAGTTCCCACAGCAGCAGCAGTTCTAGTGCCACTACACCCGATTGTTCCCCTTGCTGCCCTAGTATGGACTAACACCCACTCATTGGCACCTTCCAAGGGGAAGGCTACCCTAATTCCAGGGATTGTCTCCTTTGCCTATGAGATTTGGACTGGTTCCCATACTGATCGACCTACCAGGACTCAGTGCCAAAATAAGAACCGCATGATCAAGTATCATACTGCATAGCGAGTTGGAGGCGTTTCATCGCCATGGAGGAGGTACCTAGGGTAGTGTCTCCTCTCATTACAGAGAACATGTTTCACCCCCTCTTTAGATCTGATAGAGAGGGTGTTAGGAAGATTTCAGCTTCACCTTCGCCTGCGGTATAGTTTCAGGCTCTTATCAGTGAGAGGAGAAGATCGTACACTATCCCAAGGTTAGTTCATCATCGAGTTGGTGGAGCCTATAGATGATCGGAGTCCGGGGCTCAATTTAATTTAAGATTAGTTATCTCCCATAATGTGAGCAGATAGATCAGGTAGGAGAGGGCCAGGGAGGCCTGTACATTAATGCATATCACTAGTTGAAAGAAACGTAGGTATAGTAGGCAGTCAACTGCTTCTACACTTGTGGACTTTCTTGATCAGCGTGCTACCCATATTGATCTTCGAGATCTTCGATGGGTACTACCCATCACAAGAGAGGAGCTCCTACCCTGAGAGAGTCGGTGGTGCCTCTACCACACTATTCTACCCCCCGTCCACCATCTTTGGTCCAAGTTCCATCATCCACCATTCCAGCAAATGCCATGAAGGCCGCATCCAGGGAGAAGAGAACCCCATTAGCGATCCAGCTACATCCAAGAGATCCGCTCCATCTACCACTATGGAGAGAGCTCTCTGCCGACCTTCCCGGTTGTGGTGAGGAGGGAACGGCAACCTCAGAGTATCATAGTCATCCCATCACCACCACCACCACAATGTGCTATAGAGATAGCAGTAGCCAAGGGAGGAGGAGATAGTTCAGTAGTCCCCATGGCCATAGAACCTCCTAGATGTACCACTCATCCATCAATGAGTGAGCATCTTTCTTCTAGCGAGTGTAATAGGGTTAGCTCTCTGGCAGCGATAGAGGTTAGATGACTATCTGTTCATGACAATGATCCTGCTACTGGCCAGTCTCGATCTTTCGTACTTGTTTAGTTGGAACGATCCCTAGATAACATTGTAGCTCGTGGAGAAGAATGAGATCTTAGGATATGTCTAGTCCAATTTAGAGGATGAAAAGGTCAATTTTGATCCGAATGAAGATGATCTATTAGAAGATTCAATTGGGTACACATGGTAGACACCAGGGGTTCCCTCCTCCATGATCAGTAGACTTTGGAAGGTGATGTGACTGAGCAGGAAGACACAGCCTACTCGACCCAACACCTCTGTCTGCAATTAAAGCAAGGGGATGAACATATTGATATGTTGGGGAAGAGGCTTCAAGAATTGCTAGTAGCAGTTTTAGCACATCAGAACCAAGCCCTTGCATTACGTCCTACTATAACAGAAATTGGTCTGCCTTAGTTGTTGCATGTCTTGGATCAAGCCAAGACTACACCGCCAGTAGAGCAGGGTAGCACCAACTTGTATAGGAAGGTAGTGGATAGTACCTCCATACAAGAGAAAGACATTAAAACCATGGTTGAGCAGTAGGTGAGAGAAGCGTTGGCTCAAGCCCGAGGAAGATCATCAGTTCTGAAGGTATACCCTACCCAGAGGAATTCAATGCCATCCAGTATCCTAATGATTTTGTGCCACCTTCTTTCATGAGCTTTGATGATAGCAAGAACATAAGGTAGCACATAGTGCATTTCGCTGTTGTTTACGCTTGTGGCGATGATGCTCTCATATTCTTTTTTTATCGGTAGCAGCGGCATAGCCTTAGATGAACTCCCCAATCATTCAATGAAGACTTTTCGAAGTTAGAGAAACTCTTCATTAAAAGATTTTCTAGAGCTCAATGAAGGGTGACTGTAGGCGATCTCATCCTGGTGAGTTCCTCATTGATTACATTCTCAGATGGCATAATTTGAGTATGAAATGCAACCTGTATCAAAGATGCCATTGAGATTTTGCGAGAGAATATCTAAGTCTGGTCGCCTTCATTCTCAAAGGTTTCACGATCAAAATAGTTGAGAAGCTAATCAATAAGGCGGCTAGCTTACAAGGAGAAGCCAAATAGTTACCTTTTCCAGATCAATCAATAAAGCCAAAGTCGCAGAAAGCTTATGAGAAGAAATTAGGGGTAGTGACAGTAGACAAGGGGAAGCAGTTGGCCAGAGAGCAATATGAGAGACCTCGTGCTCCACAACCATCACTTTCACCACCGAGGCCATCTTACCAGCTGCCATAGTAGCCTCCATGGCCTTTTCCGCCTCCTCCTCAGCCATATCCACAGCAGCAGTGGTACACATACCTGCCGCCAGGTAGCTACAGTTCACCTCATCTTATGGGTAAACTAAACAAACTATATTCATTTAAGAGGGATGTAATCAAAAAAATCTCTAAGAATCTCTTAAATAAACCTAATTTTTAGCTACCCAAACCTAGAAAGCCAGAGGAAGTGGGCAAAAGCAATGATCCTAACTTTTGCCCCTACCATCGCATGCTAGGTCATGTTCTGGAAGATTGCTTTACATTCAAAGACTAGCTTGAACATAGCTTCAAGACAGGTGCCATAATTATCCTGAAGGAATACGTTGTGGAACAACCATCCAGTTTCATTAGGGTAATCGTTGAGGATGCTTGCGATCCTTCCAAAACCAAAGAAGGTTGGCATATCTCCTTATCCTAAACCTCTAAGAAAAATGTTTCCAAAATCAAGAAACTTTTCTTGCAGGCACCTGAGGTAGCTCGAACCTCCAACATCAAGGAAGGTTTGCAAGTTATCCAGGACAACTTAGGGAAGGTAGGAGCTCAATAGGAGCAACAACCCATGCCAGCCTGAGATAGCCAAGTAGCGCAACTATCAACCGACCCCAGCCTCCAGTCCACCATTGTAGCTACTACCTCAACAAGAACATCTACTTCAGTTAGCTCTTCCTTTAGTAGACATCTTGTATTGGCAGATGAGGGCATCAAAACCCTTACCCCACTTACTTTACTTGACTTTTATTATGCACCTCCTTCAAAATCCAAGAAATCAAGGAACAAAGCTTGTTTGAATTATACCTATGTCACTTCTAATGGGTTGTCTAATTCTACTCTTTTGGAAAGCTCTCCAAGTCTACATAATAATTATAATAACTCTGATCTACCTCTTTCTTATTCAAAAATGGACTTTCCATTTCTAAAAACTATGGGTTCACCTCTTGAGATAGACTTGGAATCATCTGATTCCAAGGGTCCCATAGAAGAAGTTGTAGGTATGCTTGACGAGTAGGTAGAATCTTCCATTAACCCTCCATAAGAGATCACTGAAGTTAATCTCCATAGTGTAAGGTTCTATCTCCTAGGGGAGCACTTCAAGATAGAGGAAAATAAGTCATTAGTTCAGATGATTGAGAAACCCCTCCATAGAATGCTCCACCCATAAATATGCTTATGGAGGATCAGCCTAAGGTGGATTACAATGTTCTCTCTCACCTAAGAAAGTTTTCATCTAAGTTAAGCATATATGATGCCCTTATCTTATCCAAAGAGATGAGTGAGTCATTAATCAAGGCTCTTCTTGATCCTAAAATATGCTTAGCTCAGCTGACCACTATTGTAAAGGAGGCACATTATTCCAAAGAAGCCACTTTCACAGATGAAGATCTTTTTCTATGGGACATGGAGCATAACCGTCCCCTCTACATTTTAGTGGACATGGGCAGATTTAGACTCCCGTGGTTCTTGTTGATCCTGGTGCATCAGTGAACATTATGAGTCTAAAGACCCTTGTCTATTTGAGGATCGACATCTCTACACTCCGAGGAGATTGGATGATGTTGAGAGGATTCAATGAACTAGGCGAGAGGGCTTTGGGTTCCATAGTGCTACCTTTGGAGAAAGGTGAATGGAAGACTGAAGCCAAGTTCTACATAATTGATTCGAATACTTCATTCACTGCTTTGCTCGGTAGGCCTTGGATAAATCATAATAAGATGATTCCAACCTCTCTCCATCAGTGCATCAAGTTTCAAACGGATGGGATCGAGTACTATGTCAAAGGTGATGAAAAGCCATTTTCAATCAGGGAGGTTGAGCTATATCAAGATGCGACTTACTATATTCCTCAGAATACCTTTTCTCATGAACTTGGTTAAAATTCAAATGCAAAAGAAAAAGAAGAAAAAGAAAGAGAAAAAAGAAAATGAAAGAGAAAAGAAAAATGAAAGTTCAAGTGAATAAGAAAAGGACATTGAGGAAGAAGTAAAGCTGCATATCACATTCCACCAACAGTTCATCTCATCATATGGACATATGGGTAGGATGACTCAACTTCCACCAGGAGGAAGCAGAGGCAGTTCTAAAGGTGGAAGACCCCCTGGTTGGCAGCCAGCTAATAGGGGTTATGTTCCAGTTCATATGAGTACCCCTACTATTCACATAGACTTGGAATCCAGCTCGAAGGACAAGTCTTATGTGATTAGTATACCAGCCATCCCCTCACAGTGGATTTCATTGGAGGTGACACTTGACCTGGACAGTGACGAAGACTAGGCCTCCAAGCAAAATATGAATGTATTCAAATCAAGCATATGTGAAACTATCAGACAGTAGCTGGGAGCCTTAGCTCTAACCTCACTTTCATCTCAAAAAGCTGAAGGTTTAGTAGTTAAGGAAGCCCCTTAAGTCTTCCATTGATGCGAAGCCAAAAAGATTCATATTAGGATCATCATCCTCAAGTCCTGAAGTTGATGTAGAACTTGAGAATAATTCATATAAAGAATTAATGGAATTGCCTTTTGATTAGTACTCACCTTGTGTTCTTAATCTTGCAAAGAAAGGTTTGATTCCTTATACATGGTCTAAGCACAGGTCAAAACACTTCAAAAACTTGTGGAACAATAGAGGCAAGGATGCACAATCAAGATCAGGACTAGGGCTTGGTATAGTGGGTCTAGTCAATGATGATGATTACTACTTAGTTGTTACCAATCATCTAGAATCTGATAGGTTCTTCTCAAATTATACCAACTTTTATGAGAAAGTGTGTTTAGAAACTTTAGATGATCCAGATGATCTCCAAATTAAAGATACACTGCCAGAATTTGAAGAGGAGATCCATTCAACAATTGACAAGCTTAAAGAAATCAACCTCGGGATAAAAGAAAATTCATGCCCGATAAATATTAGTTTGTTGCTGAATGAAGAAGAAACCAATGACTTAGTTAGGCTATTGATTGAGTTTAAGGACTGCTTTGCATGAAGTTATGAAGAGATTCCTGGATTATCTCCTGACGTTGTAGTCCACAAACTAGCAATAGATCCTAATGCCAACCCTATCAAGCAAGCTCCTAGACGCATGCAATTGGAAATCGAACAACTGGTCACTTCTGAAGTCAAGAAACTGATCAATGCTGGTTTCATCAGGGAAGAAAAATACCCTACCTAGTTTGCCAGTGTCATCCCAATTAAGAAGAAGAATGGCCAAAATCGCATATGCGTTGATTGCAGGGAGTTAAATAAGGCATGCCCTAAGGATGAGTTTCTTCTTCCAATACTAGAATTAATGGTGGACATCACCTCATCTCATGTAGTTTTCTCCTTCATGGATGGGTCATCTAGCTACAACCAAATCAAGATGGCCCCTGAGGATGAAAGAAATACTACTTTTTGAGCCCCAATCAGAATATATTATTATAAGGTCTTGCCTTTCGACTTTAAAAATATTGGTGCTACATACTAATGGTCCATGACTTAGATCTTAAACGAACTCATCCATCATCAGGTTGAGTACTATGTTGATGATCTAGTAGTCAAAAGTAGAGAAAAGGAAGACCATCTCTTTGACTTGAGAGTAGTTTTTGAATGGTTAAGACAATACAATCTCAAAATGAACCCCCTAAAGTGTGCATTGAGTAGCTTTAGGGAAGTTCCTTGGGTTTGTTGTCTGACACCAGGGAATAGAGATAGATTTAGAAAAGATCAAAGCTATCTTAGAAATGACACCCCCTAAAAGTCTAACCCAACTTAGATCTTTCTAAGGGTTATTTAGTGTATCTAAGATGCTTAATCTCTAGCCTATCAAGGAGATTCAAACCATTGTTAGCACTTGTCAAAAAGGATGCCAAGTGCTAGCATGCCTTTGAAGATATCAAGTAGTATTTGGTGAAACTGCCAGTTCTAGCAGCCCATATCCCTAGCAGGCTGTTGATTCTCTACATAGCTGCATTGGACAACTCCTTTAGTGCTTTGTTGGCCTAAGCCAATGACGAAGGGATGAAGAACACTCTCTATCTCATCCTCGATCGTAAAACAAACTACCCACCTATTGAGAAACATTGCCTAGCTTTAATCTTTGCATCCCAAAATCTAAGGCACTACATGCTTTCTTATAAGATGAACTTGATTTTAAAAATCAATCCACTACAGTATCTCATGACATGGCCAATGCTATCTAGATGTTTGGCATGTTGGTCAATGATTCTCTCACAATTTGATATTATATTTGTACCCCTTCGTGTGGTGAAATGACAAGCACTAGCAGATTTCTTAGCAGCACACCCACTTCCTGCTAATTCTCCGCTTAGTGATGATCTCCCTGATGAACAAATCATGAACTTAGGAGAAGTTAACAATCACCATTGGGAGATGTATTTTGATGGTGCGGCTTCCTTTCATAAAGGAGAAGAATCATGATCTACTCTTCTAAAAAAAGTAGGGGTATGAATAGTTCTCTTAACTCCAGATGGCGATGTGATGAGATTCTCATACTATCTCTCCAATCCCTGTACCAATAATGAAGCCGAGTATGAAGCTTTGATTGCCTGTTTAGGGTTAGCCATTACAGTGTGTGTCAAAAGCATCAACATCTATGGGGACTCTTAGTTGGTCATCAACCAGATTATCGGGTCCTGCAAGGTTCTCAAACCCAAACTTCATCATTACCACGAGTATACCATGAAGTTGTTGGCCCAGATCCCTGAGGTTAGCATCTACAAACTCCCTTGAGGAGAGAATATAGTAGCAGATGCTTTGGCCAAACTTGTCAAAGAATTGGCATGTACGAAAAATGAGTCCATTTTAATAAGGGTCCAAAATAGATAAGTCCTATCTCTTATTGATGCTAAACTTATCGAGAGACTTTCTCTTGAAGGGGAGGTTGTCATTAACAAAAAGGATGAGGAGCTGGATTGGAAGCAACCGTTCATAGATTACTTGAACACTGACAAACTACCTGAAGAAAAGTCACAATCCTTTCAGGTGAAACAGAGAGCTCTCTGCTATGCTGTCATGGATGGCACCTTATACCGATGAGCTTTCAATCAAATATGATTACATTGTTTCAACAAAAATGAAGCCCATGGCATTATAATCGAGTTACATTTAGGTCTATGCAGAGCGCATCAATCAGGTCTGAAGATGAAAGCAAAGATGAAAAGACTAAGTTACTACTGGCCTTCGATGATCACAGACGCATGAATGTGACTAGGAGATGCCATCATTGTCAGGAACATGGTGTGGTCCTACATTAACCACCCAACATTCTACATCCTACATTGGGTTATGGACATTTGAGTGTTGGGGCACAGACATTGTGGGTCCTATCGATCCTCCTTCTTACAAGGGTCATGGGTTCATCTTAGCTGCTACCAACTACTTTTCCAAGTGTGTAGAAGCAATCCCACTCAAAGAGGTCACAGCTCAACATGCGCTCCAATTTTTTAGGAACCATATCGTGTATAGGTTCGGGGTGCCTCAATGAATACATGTAGCACCGTCGCCATGCAGCACTATGATGTGACATTTAAGTAGCCATTCAGTGGATGACATGCGTAAAGCACATCTGAGTCAGCCACTTGCATGGCGCACCATTAGATTAAGGGATTAATTAAGTTTTAAATAATTCAAATCTATCCTCAAAACTTCCAAAATTAATATTTTTTTAAAGAAAAATCAGGCAAATATGAGGTAAATTTCCACTGAAAGATAATTCAAGCTAGAATATTCTAAAATTGGTTTTAATGGATTTTGAGTATTGTCTTTATCTGATTTTGGCTTTTATTGGAAATCTTAATTTGTTAATTACTCCATTATTAATCTAGTGATTAATCTCAAACCTCTTGAGTGTATTTTGGGGGATGACTTCTACCTCCCCTAATTTTTTTGGGATTTATTAGTGGCTTAATTGGGGAAATTGCTAATTCATTTTCTAATTACCCCTTTATGTAATTAAGGATAATAGTGGTTTAATCCTTTGTTGAGGTTGATTAAGGTGATTGTGAATGGGAGGTTTAAGGAATAATTTTGGGGCATTTCTCCCAATGATTCCTTAAACCCCTTTTCTTTCTTCTTAAGGGATAATTAACTAATTACCCTCTTAATTAATTTCTTAAAATTCTATAACTTTTCAAAACTTAATTAATCTACTTTAGGTAGATGCTTAGGTGTTCAAGAGCCTACGTTCAATTAAAAAATCAAAATGCATGTGGGGGTGTTTTGAAATTACTTAAGTTAAACCCCTTAGCTTAACTAATCATTAATCATGAGCCAAACTACATTTGGCCCCTTTCTTCTTAGGTGCATTGCAAATTTAAATTTCTTGTTTGGTTTTATGTCATCTCATTGGCTCATAATTATTTGGTTAACTATACTAAGGTGGTGGAGGTAAGGGATAATTAACATGTTTAATTTATACCTTAACCTAATCAAAAATATAAAATGAATCTAATCATCTAAAAATTAAAACAAAATATTAAACACATGTGAGAATGGGTTAGGAATAGGAAACTCAATTCACATTTTTAAAATTCAATCAAATTCTAAATTAAACAAAAATCATATTAAACAAACTTTGATTTACTTTTAGCTTTCTTATTTTATAACATTGTCTTTAGGATTTAATGAAAGTGAATGTGTTTACCAGATTTCAATGCTTTAGTTCTTTCCCAACATGCTAAATATGTGTGTCATATGGTTTCATTTATCCACGCTTTTCAAAAATTAAATTTAAAATGAAAGTGTTTCCTTTATACTAAATTGCATGTGTTTGCTAAAGTAAGAATATGAGTGGCTATTATCACTATTAAATTCAAATTATTTTCAAAATATATGAATCTATTATCAAAACTAAAAGTGTGTTACTTATATCTTAATTATAAGTTTGCAAAAGTAAAATATAAGGATGTGCTTAGTGTAGGTTTTCCTTCTCTTCTCTTTTAGTATTAGTTTTGAATAGGATTTGGCAAGGTGTATGGTTCATTTGAAAAGAACCTAACACTTGCCTAATTTCATATCATATTCATTCCTATACTATCACTTAAGAAGGATACCTATGCTTGCACATATAAATTGCATAAACAAAAATAAACCAATCAACACCGACTTTTGCATTCTTTCTTTTCCATTCATTTCTTTTGTATATATGCTTGTATTTAAGGAAAGTTGTATATTAATCTGGACAACCCCAAGGTTATGAGGCCTTAAGTAGCCCTAAGTTGGTCTTGTACCTTACACCTCTGGTTAACAATGGCATCATACTCACTTATTCCTTTCATACATTCATATGTGCATGTGAAAGTTGGATAAGAAATCACTTTGTTACTTAATGAAAATCATGCATCATAAACATCCAAATTTTCTTAAGATGAACTACCTAGCATGCATCATAAAGTGTGCTAAATATTCCCATTTGTATATTTAGGAATCATTCATATGTATGTTATACATGTTGGGAATGAAATGAATTGATGTATGTTTTGTGAATTTAGTTCATTTTACTTAATCTTGAAATGCCTTTCTTTTTGAATTAGTTTGTTTAGAGTTCATCTAAACTTAGGATTAATTAAGACACCTAATTAAAACATTTACTAAATAAAACTAAAACATGAATCCACTTTAGAAATTACTTAGGTTAGGGAAGGAAAGAGAAGTTCTCTTCTCTTTCCCTCTCTTTATAACTTAGTAATTAATTGTAGGATTCACTTAAACCTAATTAAAACATAAAATAAAATCAACCCAAAATAATTAAATCACTTAAATGAAACCCTCCTCTAAGTTGACCATCCTTCACACTTAGAAAATTCAAACTTAAAGTCATAGCTAAGCATACCACACAAACCTCTAAAGCCCACACATTAGGCTAAGTCACCACTTCTGGCTTTAGGTTAGGGCATTGCATGGTTTGATGCTTGCTTTTGTTTTATGATATGTTTTAATTTGGGTGTTAGGATGTTTGTGTGTAGAATGAATGTTAGGATGATCTTAGTTTAACCATTATTTTAGTGCTTAATAAGTAAAAATATAAATGCTTTTGTTGTGCTTATACCCTTAAGCATAATCCAATAGGCGGTGGACTTAGTCACCCATGTGGGGTGATAAGTCTATATATACAAGCTTTTGGTTTTTTTTAGCTTACCTTTGTTTTTTGCGGTGTTAGCTAGATTTACTTTTCCATTTCCTGTAATCTTTGCAATTAGGATTTTGGAATGATTGTTATGGGGATTAGGATGAACATTGGTCATAAGATCTCATCTCATGCACTATGTGAATCCTTTGGAGCATCCACCTTCCAACCATCCAAAAGAAGGAGTCAAAAAAAATAAGAAGAAAGAAGAAAAGAAGAATGAAGAAATGAAGCTTGAAGACCCCCATAACAATGAGTTCCTTACTTAATTATATTTAATTCATTTGTAATCGGTTTGATAAGGGAGTGGTATCAATTTATTTCTCGGGTTTATCGGTGGTACCGACCATAATGGCTTCTTATTCTTTTGGCTTTATTAATTATTGATGATTTGTTTAGCTTATGCATTAAGTGGCATCCTTTTCTAGTTTCTTTTTCTTGCTTTATGTATGGCTGGATGTGGATTAGGCTCTTAGGGAAAAATAAATCTTCTATAAAATTTAATAATTCAAAACTAAAAATAAAGAACTCATAACCTCACATAAAGCTTAGGTTTAAAATCAAGATAAAAGAATTAGCAACCCCTTAGCTGGATGAGTACTATTAGCCTTAGTCAAAATAATTGTCCAAAAATAAAAATAAAATGAAATCTGAATTGCATTAGATTTAGGTTATTTGAAGCATACCCTTACATGATATAGTCTCTTTAGGGAGTGAGTTTAAGGACTTAGTCTCTTTCTAAATAAATAATAGCCTAGCTATCTTGCATAAAGCATATGGCTTGCCTACATGAATTTAAAATCGTAGGAGGAGTTAATTGGTAGCCACCCCCAGGCGCTTATAAGTCAAAGTAGTTGGGTGGTTTGCCTCTTTTATGGAGGCAAACCAAATACCCATTTTTGCCTTAGATTTAGGTTGTGCTTTTGGCCCTCGCTAAAGCTCCCTAGATTTAGGTTATGAGGTTGCTTCTCCTTTCATGGGCCATAAGCATAAATCCTCACCTCTTATGCATTTCCATTTTATAATCTTGTGTTATGGAATCATAAGCCCTAAATTTCCATTGAAAAATTGAACAAATTAATTAAATCAATTTCAAAATGTAAAACCCAATTATAGAATAGTTTGAGATGCTCGCTATGTTTCCTAGCATGTGATCTCCTACTTATCTTCCTTTGGTTTTGATTATAACTCCCTCTCTTCGATCAATCTCATTTGATCCTCCAAATTAAACTAATCAATTGATAGTCCTACCTATTAAAATCTTTGGAGACAATGATCATTTACTTTAATCGAGAGTATTTCTAAGGGATCTCATTCCGTAGGATGTAATTAACTATGAGGGCTTGCCCCTGTAGGGAACTTAATGAACCCACTTTAAACCCTACTTTACTTTTCATGTAAAGTAGGTGAAGAATCTATTCATACGTGACTCATTATCCATAGGTCCTTATTCAGTGTGATTCGTCCATTGTAGGGTGGTGACTTCTATCTCTTGGCCTCTCCTCAATGTCGTACCTGATCACCTTAATAAGAATATTTGATGATCTACATGGCATCCCAATAAAGCGTATTTTATATATTCCTATTTTTCATTTATCCTCTTTTCGAAAAGTGTGGGGATAGATGAAGGCAGAAATGTATAAAATATTTTTCATCATAAATTTTTCTAACGACTCCATTGGGGATGGTTCCTCTCTCCATCTTTGGTAAATGATCGTTGTCTTCAAGTATTGATAGTGGTTTCGTACTATGGTATGAATTTGAGACTATCTTTCTTTCCATTGGCACTTAGCTTATATCATTCTTAAGTTGAGTTAGCCAACATCTTTAGGTTTTAGGACCTCACCCTGTGTTGGTCTTAAAACCCCTGTTGGGTTCCCGAATGTGTAAAAATAAAAAGATCTAAATGAAAAGAAAACATTTCAAGACTTCTCCTTATCATTTTTTTATG
The DNA here is from genome assembly GCA_021442155.1 of Cymbidium sinense. NCBI lineage: Eukaryota > Viridiplantae > Streptophyta > Magnoliopsida > Asparagales > Orchidaceae > Cymbidium > Cymbidium sinense. The sequence continues at coordinate 113,998,396 of CM038224.1, forward strand.
ATAAGGAAAGGTTCATTCTAAAATAATAAAAACAAAATAAATTGTTCTTAAAAATCTTACTTTTCAAAAAGCACTCTTTCAAAAAAAAATGCACATAATAAAATATTCTCCACAAAATTTGCTTAAATCACCCTCATCTAACATTTCTCATAATTTTTACATGTAGGAATCTTTAAAAATAAAACTAACAATATTTTCCAAAAGCACAAATGAACATCTTCCTTCAATTCATTATGATGAAGATTCCATTTTCAAAATAAAATGAACAATCATCTTTTGAAAAATCAAAATCAAAATTAAAAATAAAACTTCCAAAAAAGCACATATGAACCTTTCCATTCAATATACCCACACCTATTGAATGGAAGCTTCATTTTCAAATAAAATGAAATTTTTCAAAAGCACACATGAACATCTTTCTTCAATCCATTTTGATGAAGATTTCATTTTCAAAATAAAATGAACAATCATCTATCCAAAAATCAAAATCAAAATTAAAAATAAAACTTTCAAAAAAAAAAAAACACATATGAATCTTTTCCATTCAATATACCCACACCTATTGAATGGAAGCTTCATTTTCAAATAAATTTAATTTTTCAAAAGCACACATGAACATCTTCCTTCAATTCATTTTGATGAAGATTTCATTTTCAAAATAAAATGAACAATCATCTTTCCAAAATTGGAGGGTTGCGATAGGTAGAATACCAGTAAAACTTATCGAAATAATCATGACATGAATCCTTTAAATCATTGTGTTAATGCTAGGGTGTCCCACAGGAAACGCTACCAGTATGGCATACTTGAAAATGTGAAGAATGTGCATCGTGAGTGTGATGTTAAATAAGCAAGGGTTCCACATTATGGACGGATGCAAAGAAGTTAGTCCTTGAAACTAGAATTAGGTTAGGATCTTGGAATATAGGTAATTAATGGAAATTAATGGTTCATAGAAAATAAATATTTTATGTATTCAAGAAACTAAATGGGTTGGGGAGAAGGGGAGATTGATAGTTTAGGTTTAAACTTTGGTATTCGTAGAAGTCGAACTAGAAATGCTGTAGGTGTGATTATAGATAAAAGTTTGAAGGATATTGTTATAAATATTAATAGATGTGGAGATAGAATTATAGCTTTAAAATTATTGTTGATACTAAGATTACCAATGTTATAAGTGTTTATATGCTCCTCAAGTAGGTTTGGATGTAAGCTCAAAAGAAAATGTTTGGAATGAATTAGAGGGATTAATACAAAAGATACCTCTTGAAGAAAAAGTATTTTTTGGACAAGATTTAAAGGGACATGTTGGTAGAGTGGTAGAAGATTTTAAAAGTGTTCATGGTGGTTATGGATTTGGAGTGACTAATGAATAAGGTAAGACTATATTAGATTTTTCCTTAGCTTATGATTTTGTAGTTGCTAATACTTTATTTAAGAAAAGAGATGAACATATTATTACTTATAAAAATGGATCAAGTAAAACATAGATTGATTATTTTCTAATGAGAAAAATAGATCGTTTAGATTGTAAAAAATTGTAAAGCATTCAAGTGAAAGTTTAAGTATTGTTAATTTTAGATTTTATGATGAAAGATTGTAAGAGGAAAAATAAATCAAATTATTGTCCTAGGATTAGATGGGGACACTTAAATAACATAAATAAAAATATTTTTAAGAGCAAACTACAAGAACATAGAATTTGGGATGTTCATAAAGAAGCTAATATTATGTGGGAAAAAATAGCAAGTGAAATTAAGCAAGTTGCTAAAAATATGCTTGAGAATCAAAAGAAAAAGCTTCTTTTAATAAAAATAGTTGTTGGTGGAGTTAGAGTGTGCAAGAAAAGATAAGAAATAAGAAGCATTGTTATAAAATTTGGTTTAAATATAAAAACTTGGAGAATTGGGAAAGATATAAAGTGGCCGGTAGAGATTCTAAGAAAGCAATATATGATGCAAAAAAATTATCTTTTAGCGATTTATATAATAGATTAGATACCAAAGAAGGTGAAAGATGTATGTATAAGTTAGCCAACCAAAGAGACAGAAGTAAAGATCTAGTGAGGTGTATTAAGGATGAAGATAATAAAGTGCTTTTCTTAGAAAAGGATATTGAAAATAGGTGGATGAGATATTTTGATAAATTTTTCAATGAAGGATCTGAATGTATGATTGATTTTAGCAACCTTAATATCCTAAACAAAAATAGAGAATTTTATTTTATCATCGATTAGTAAATATGAAGTTGAGAAGCTTTAAAGAAAATGAAATGTGAAAAGCAGACGATGATATTCCAATAGAAGTGTGGAAATGTTTAGGAGATCAAGGAATTTCTTGGCTTACAAATCTTTTAATGTTATTTTAAAGACTAAAAGATGATGTGAAGAAAGAGTTTGTTCCTATATTTAAGAATAAATGTGATGCACAAGAGTGTGCAAATTATAGAGGAATTAAGTTAATGTATCATACATTAAAATAATGGGAGAGAGTAATAGACAATGATGTGATACAAAAGTTTCTCATAATCAGTTTGGTTTCATGCCAGGTAGATCTACTATGGATGTTATACATTTGTTAAGAGGTTTGATGGAGAAGTATAGAGAAAGTAAGGAGGATTTACATATGATATTTATTGACTTAGAGAAAGCTTATGATAGAGATGTTCTTTAGAGAGTTCTAGAACAAAAAGGAGTTAATATTGGTTATATTCAAGTCATTAAGGATATGTATACTAGAGCTGTTACTTGTGTCCAAACACAAGGAGGATTGACAAATATTTTCCCATTTCAATTAGATTACATCAAAGATCAGCTTTAAGCACTTATCTTTTTTTACTTTAGTTATGGATGTTCTTGCTAGGCATTTACAGGAAGATGTACCTTAGTGTATGCATTTTGCTGATGACATTCTTCTTGTTGATAAGACTAGAGAGGGAGTCCAAGAGAAACTTGAATTATGGAGTTCAACATTAGAATCTAAAGGTTTTCATTTAAGTAGATCTAAAATTGAATATATGGAGTGTAATTTTAGTTGTAGAAGTTCTAGTGGTAATGTTGTGACGTGAACAAATCATTAATAAGAGTGAGTATAGATATTTAGGCTCTATTGTTCAAAATGATTATGAAATAGATGGAGATGTTATTAGTAGAATTCAAGTTGGATGGTTGAAGTGGAATGAATCAGTCTGTGATAGAAAAGTTCCACTTAAACTTAAGGGAAAATTTTATAAGATTGTGGTAAGACCGCAATGACTTATGTTGGAAAAATGAGAAGCATAAGACTAAGTTACAGATGAGGATGCTTAGGTGGATGAGTGGCTTTACTCTTAGAAATAAAATGTGAAATGAGTATGGGAAAAAGTTGGAGTAGCTGAAAGATAAGATTAGAGAGTCACCTTAGATGGTATGGCCACATAAAGCGTCGCCGTCATGAGGTTAGGAGAGTAGATGCATTAGATTTGCCTTATGTTAAGAAAGGTAGAGGTAGACCTAAAAGACTTGGTTAAGATGTATAAAAACTGACCTTAGTATACTTGAATTAAATGAGAATTTGACACATAATAGGACACAATGGAGATGAAGGATTCATATAGTCGACCCCACTTAGTGGGATAAAGGCTTGTTATTGTTGTTATTGTTGTTGTATCTTTTCTAAATTAAAAATTAAAAATAAAACTTTCAAAAAGAACATATGAACCTTTCATTCAATATACCCACACCTATTGAATGGAAGTTTCATTTTCAAATAAAATTAAATTTTTCAAAAGCACATATGAACATCTTCATTTAATATACTCAAACTTATTGAATGAAGATTCCATTCCAAAATAAAAATAATAATATTTAGAAATCCCACTTAAACATATCCCACATATGATTAAGTTGGAATTCCCTCTTTCAAAAAGCAATAATCACACACAAAACAAAATTTTACATTTCAAAAATAAGATTGACCTCCATTCCTACATACCCAAATTTATCAAATGGAAGTCTTCTTTTCAAAAATCAAAACTTAAAAATCATATTTTCAAAATTCAAAAAACATTTGGAACTTCATTTAGCATACTCAAATTTAAAAGTAAAGTTTCCAAACTCAAAATCAAAACATTTTCAAAGACATTTGGAACTTCATTTAGCATACTCAAATTTGCTAAGTGAAGTCACCAAATTCAAAACTAAAAATTTTTCAAACACATTTGGAACTTCATTTAGCATAATCAAATTTGTTAAGTGAAGTCTCCAAATTCAAGATAAAAAAATTTTCAAGCACTTTTGGAACTTCATTCTTTAGCATACCAAATTTTCCAAAGAGAAGTTTCCATTTTCAAAACCAAATAAAACACAAAAATTTTGAACACATCTTTGAATTTCATTTAGCATGCTCAAATTTGCTAAGTGAAATTTCCATTTCATAAATTAAGTGGAACTTCATCTTTAGCATACCATGTTTGCTAAAGTAAAGTCTCCACTTTCAATCAAAAACAAATCAAAAAACACACACACACACACACACACACACACACACACACACACACACACACACGCACATATTAGGATTTCAGTATACCCAAATTTGCTAAGGATCCCACTTTTACAAAAATCAGAATATCCAAAATAAATGAAACACTCGTGGATTTTAGCATACTCAAATTTGCTAAGAATCCTATTTTCAAAAAATCAAATAAAAAACACTTGGGTTCTTCACTTAGCATACCTTAATTTGTTAAGTGGGAATTCCAATTTTCAAAATCAAACAACAATTCACAAAAAAGAAACAATTATTTTCAAACACTTCACTTAGCATACCCAAATTTGCTAAGTAAAATTTTAAAACATCAATTCAAAACAAAATCAATTGACCCTTACTTTAACATACCCAAATTTGTTAAAAAAAGGGTCCTCAAATCAAAATCTAAATTCAAACAAACATGAACCTATGGAAGCATCCTTCTAAAAAAATATTTGAATCCATCTTTCAACATACCCAAATTTGTTGAAGTTGGATTCATATTCAAAATTCCTCTTTCCAATCAAATTTCTAAATCTTCTCTAATCCATTTGAACCCTACTTAACACTTCCAAGATGTTGGATGTGGGTTCAATTCTCAATTCAAATTCAAAAATCAACAAAAATAGAAATCTGATCCAAGCTCATTTCCTATATTACAAATTCTCAGCATCAGTATAGCTACAGTTCAATTTTTCAATTTTTAAAATTGATCTGAAATGGCAGGCTCACAAAAGTTTGTATTCACTTTCTCTCATGACATGGACTTGGCCTTGGACCAAGCCAATTTCCTCGATTGGATCATACACACCTTATCCATTCGGCAAGGGATTTGAGGGAGTGAGGATCACATGTAAGGGCACTCCCCTCACAACTGTTAGTAGGACTGCAGTGGTCGGGCAGAAGCCGATCATCTAGATCGATCTACCTTTAGATTCTGACATCTCCTCATTAAAGAGGAAAGAAGTGGTAGTCCCACCAGCTTCATTTATGATAGTACCTGCACTAGCCCCAATTTCAGTGTGCCCCATGGTTTCTCGTGCTGCCCCAGTGAGGGCTAGTACCCTCTCATCAGTACCCTCTAAGGGTAAGGCTCCCCTAATCTTGAGAATTTTCTCCCCTACTTTTGAGTACGGGTTTAGCACTCACTCCTCTCATCCTACCAGAACAAAGTGAAGGAACAAAAACTGCATGATTAAGCAATATCATCAGTTGCTAGGAGATGGAGGCCCCCTGCTCAGCTGAGAATTTTCTGTTTGACTTCACCACTAGTTACAACAAACCAACTTCATCCTTCTATCTTAATCAGAAAGAGAGGATGCTAGGAGTATACGCACATCACCTCCACCAGTGGTTCAGCTTCAGCCCTTGGTTACTCAGAGCAGGAGGTTGTATGCATGCCTCCGATCAATCTTGCTCTAGGTTAGCGGAGCTTATGGATGTTCAGAGTCTAGAGCTCAATTTGATCTAAGATCCATCATCCCCCATAAAGTGGTGAAACATATTCAATAGGAGAGGGCCAGAGAGGCCCATACATATGTTCACAACACTAGTAGGGAGAGGCGGAGGTTTAGTCGCTAGTTGGCAGTTTCAACACCTTTTCATTTCCGCTGCACCCACCATATAGACAACATCTTACTTACTGGGACCAGTCATCATAGGAGGACACCTTTTGTTCATAAAAAATTGATGGTATCTCCACCACACCGTTCTACCCCCTGTCTGCCATCACCAGTTTACGTTATAACATCTCCAGTTCCATCAAAGGCCATGAAGGCCATATCCGGGAGAAGCTGCATCTGTTGGTGATCTGGCTATGGTCGAGGGATCCTACTTTATCTACACCACCTACTATGGAGAGCTAAGCTCTCTACTTTTCTCGCCTAGTGGTGGTACAAAAGGAGTGGAGACCCCGAAGCATAGTGGTCATCCCTTCACCAACTCCACCAATTCAGCAGGAAATAGAGATGGTAGCAGCTATTGCAAATGGAGCAGATGATAGCTCACTGAATGATAGTGGAACCTCCTAGGAATGTCACCCCTTTCATAGTTAGTGATAGTTAGGAGTATCTCTCTAGTGAGTATAGTCCTCGTAAGATTGACTCTCTCACGCGAGTCGGTGCCTCTCGCACGAAGTGATCACACCAGTCCAACCGAGATTATTTATTCTCATTTAGTTTGATTGTTCTCTCGAGGAGATAGTAGCACATTATCTTATAGGGAAGAAAGAGATTCTAGGGTATGATTGGTCCGATGAGGAGAAGGCCAGCTTCGATCACAATAAAGATGATTTGTTGGGAGACTGTGGTGAAAAATATATATTCTTCTTTATACATTTCTTTCTTTCATCTATCCCCACTCCCTTTCAAAAAAGAAGGATAAATGAAAACAGGAAGTATATAAAAATATACTCCTTGTTGGGACACCACGTAGATCCATAGAAGTTGTTATTAAGGTGATCGGGTATGACATTGAGGAGAGGTGTACTATCTCGAGAGATAAATGTCACCACACAACAATGAACCTAATTACCCGAATAATGACTCTAGAGGACAATGGGTATGCATATGAACCAAAGATTCTTCCCCTACTTTCCATAAAAAAGTAAAGCAGGGTTTATTTTAAATCAGGTTCGTTAAGTTCCCTTTAGGGCAAGCCCCCATAGTTAATTACATCTTAAGGGATGGGATCTCTTAGGAATACTCTTGATTAAGGTAAATGATCGTTGTCTCCTATGATTTCAATAGGAAAGGACTATCAATCGATTGATTCATTTTTGAAGATCAAATTGGATTGATCAAAGAGAGGGAGTTATTATTGAAGCTAAAAGAAAGATAAGTAGGAGATGCCCACGATGCTAGGAAACCTAGTGAGCATCTCAAACTATCCTATGGTTGGCCTTCACATTTTTGAAATTGATCTAATTTATTTGAGTTGCATTTTTCATTAAAAATTTAGGACTTATGATTCCATAACAAAAGATTAAGGAAATTCCTAAGAGGTGGGGATTTAAGCTTATGGCCCACAAAGGGGAGAAGCAACCTGTAACCTAAATCTAGGGAGCTTTGGGGTTGAAATCACAACATAAATCTAAGGTGAAAATGGGTAAAATACCCCACTTTTGGACTTACAACCACCTGGGGGTGGCCGCTAACTAACTCTGAAGGTTTTAAATTCATGTAGGCAAGTCATATGTTTTATGCAAGATAGCTAAGTTGTTATTTATTTATAAAGAGACTAAGTCCTTAAACTCACTCCCTAAAGAGGCTGGATCATGTAAGGACATGCTTCAAATGACCTAAATCTAATGCAATTCAAATTTCATTTTATTTTCATTTTTGGACAATCATTTTGACTCAGGCTAATAGGATTTATATGCCTAATGCATGAGAAATAAAGTTATTGGCCAAAATTAATGAGTAGGGAGGAGGTGTGTTTCCACCATGGCTCTCAAAGGTCAAGCTAAGTTTCTCTGGCAAAGGTGGAAGCCCTCCAATCAAGAGTGAAATAAGATGCATTTGTGCAAGATGTTATAAAACAAGTACTCATCTAGCTAAGGGGCTGTGAATTCTTTTATCTTGATTTTAAACCTCAGCTTTAGGCGAGGTTATGAATTCTTTATCTGTTTAGTTTTGAGTTGATAAGTTTGGTAAAAAATTTATTCTTTCCTAAGAGCCTAATCCACATCCAGGCCATACATAAAGTAAGAAAGAAAATAGGAAAAGGATGCCACTTAGTGCATAAGCTAAAAAAATCATTAATCAATTTATAAAGCTAATCACAAAAGAATAAGAGGCCATTATGGTCGGGTACCACGCACAAACCGAAAACAAATTGGGTAGCCGAGCTCTACCCTTATACAACCCATATTACAAATTAATTAAATACAATAAAGCATTGAATTCAATATTATGGGGTCTGCTTCATTTCTTCATTCTTCTTCTTCTTTTTTCTTCTTCTTTTCTTCCTTCTTCTTTGGTTTCTTCTTTTGGATGGTTGGAAGGTAGATGCTCCAAAGGCTTCACATGGTGCATAAGATGAGATCTTATGACCAATGTTCATCCTAATTCCCATAACAATCATTCCAAAATCCTAATTGCAAAATTTACATGAAAGGAAAAGTAAATCTAGCTAACACATGCAAAATGAAAGGTAGATAAACAAACCACCAAATCCCAAGCATGTATATTGGACTTATCACCCCACATATGGGTGACTAAGTCCAACTGGACTATTAGATTATGCTTAGGGGTATAAGCACCTGCACAACAAAAGCATTTATATTTTTATTTAATACAACGCCCCATAAGCATAATCCCCAAAAGACAAGGATTAGACTAAGATCGCCCTACCATTCATTCTATGCACATGCATCCTAACATCCAGTCTAAAGCATATATCACAAAATAAAAGCAAGCATCAAACCATGCACCATCCTAACCTAAAGCTATAAGTGGTGACTTAACCTAATGTTTGTGCTTTGGAGGTTTGTGTGGTATGCTTAGCTATGGCTTTAAGTTAGAATTTTCTAAGTGTGAAACATGTTCAACTTAGAGGAGGGTTTCATTTAAGTGATTTAATTATTTTGGGTTGATTTAATTTCATATTTTGATTAGGTTCAAGTGAATCCTACAATTAATTACTAAGCTACAAAGAGAGGGAAAGAGAAGAGAACTTCTCTTTCCTTCCCTAACCTAAGTAATTTCTAAAGTGGATCCATACTTTAGTTTTGTTTAGTGAATTTTTTATTAAGTGTTCTAATTAATCCTAAGTTTAGATGAACTCTAAACAAACCCATTCAAAAAGAAAGGCATTTTAAGATTAAAGAAAATGAACTAAATTCACAAAATATACATCACTTCATTTCTTTCCCAACATGTATAACATGCATATGAATGAGTATTAAGCATATCTATACACACAAGTGAGAATGTTTAACACACTTTATGATGCATGCTAAGCAATTTATTTAAGGAAATTTGGAAGTTTATAATGCATGATTTTCATTAAGTAGGAAAGGGATTTCTTATCCAATCTTCACATGCACACATGAAAGTAACAAAGGCATAAGTGACTACAGTGCCATTGTTAACTAGAGATGTAAGGTACAAGACCTACTTAGGGCTACTTAAAGCCTTGCAACCTCAGGATTTTCCAGACTAATATACCACTTTCCTTAAATACAAACATGTGTACAAAAGAAATGAATGGAAAAGAAAGAATGCAAAACTTTATATTAGTTGATTTATTTTTTTGTTTATGCAATTTATATGTGCAAGCATAGGTATCCTTCTTAAGTGATAGTATAGGAATGAAAAGGATATGGAATTAGGCAAGTGTTAGGTTCTTTTCAAATGAACCACACACCTTACCAAATCCTATTCAAAACTATACTAAAAGAGAAGAGAAGAAAAAAAACCTATACTAAGCATATCCTTATATCTTACTCACATGCAAGATTATAATTAAAATATAAGTAACACACTTTCAGTTATGATAATTGATTCATATATTTAAAAAATAATTTGAATTTAGTAGTGAAAATAGCCACTCATATTATTACTTTAGCCAACACATGCAATTTAACATAAAGTAAACATTTCCATTTTAAATTTGAATTTTGAAAGTATGGATGCATGAAACCACATGACATACATATTTAACATGTTGGGGGAAAGAACTAATGTAATGAAAGCATGTAAACAAATTTACTTTAATTAAATCCTAAAGGCAATCTAATGAAATTAGAAAGTTTAAAGTAAATCAAAGTTCATTTAGTATGATTTTTGTTTGATTTTGAATTTGATTTAATTTTGAAAATATGGATTGAATTTGTTGTTCCTAACCCATTCCCACATGTGTTTGATATTTTTGTTTAATTTTTAAATGATTCGATTCATTTTATATTTTGATTAGGTCAAGGTATGAATTAAGCATGTTAATTAACCCTTAGCTACACCATTTTAGCATAGTTAACCAAATAATTATGAGCTAATGAGATGACATAAAATCTCACAAGGAATTTAAATTTGCAATGCACCTAGGAAAAAAAGGGCCTAATGCAATTTCACTCATGATTAATGGTTAATTAAGCTAAGGAGTTTAACTTAAGTAATTTCAAAACACCCCTCACACATATGAGTTGAGTTTTGATTTCTTTAATTGAACTTAAGCTCTTGAACACCTAAGCATCTACCCAAAATAGATTAATTAAGTTCTAGAAAGTTTTAGAAATTTTAAAAAATTAATTAAGAGGGTAATTAATGAATTAGCCCTTAATTAAGAGAGGATTATGGAAAGAAAAAGGGGATTTAGGGAATAGCTTAAGGGAAATACCCCAAAATTATTCCGTAAGCCTCCAGTCACTGGATCAAACCTTAATCAAGTTCAATAAAGAATTAAAACACTAATCAAACCCTTAATTATCCTTCTTATATAAAAGGGGTAATTAGGAAATGCATTTGCAATTCCCCCAATTGAGCCATCAATAAATCCCAATAAAATTAGGGAGGCAGAAGTCATCCCCCAAAATATACCCAAGAGGTTTGAGATTAATTAGAGGACTAATTAAGGAGTAATTAGCAAATTAAGATTTCCATTAATACCCAAAATTAGAGAAAGATACAATTCAAAATCCATTAAAACTAATTTTAAAATATTCTAGATTGAATTATCTTTCAAATTTTACCTCATATTTCTCTTATTTTTCTTTAAAGAGATATGAATTTTTAAAGCTTAGAGGATTAATTAGAATTAATTAAGAACTAATTAAATCCTTTAATCCATAGCATGACGCACGGCGGCGATGGTCATGTGCACTTTCCACGCATCGAATGGGGAGCAACCACTTAAACGTCCCGTCACTACGCGTGTGGCAACGGGACGCAGTTTGATATTCATCGTTCGATCAAGGATCAAACAGTCAGGAATTAACCCATAGTTTTAAAAAGATAAATTAGATATAAAATATGCATTTAATCTCGACTGTCCATCCAAAATGCACGAATGGACGGCCAGAGATCTATCTCTACCAAAGCCTGTGATCCATGGGGACTGTCCATGTTCTAGGCTTTGATCTGTGCTCGATTGAGCTCGGATTAGGATAAAACTTTGTACACACCATCTAACACTATTGAAAATCTTATCTAATGGTCAAAATTTTATGCCATTACACTTTCTTTTACAAAGGACCAACACACCTTAAGTCTAGTGATCGAAAAATGCCATACCTCACCAGAGGTGACAACCGGTGCTCGATTCCCTTAGAGTAGCTACATCTGGTTGAGTTGAAGCTTTAGACTTTTCCTTGCCTTTGGAATTTAGGGAGAGCTTAGGCAAGCTCAATTTGGTCCCCTGAGGGAGTGTGCAAAGGCAATTGAGTTGAATTGTAGTGTGGAGAAAGTATGGCTTTGGTTTGATTTTTGGTTTAGTTTTGAGTTTGGCTCATATGACTTCATTTAGGTCAAATGGGTCAAGCTGACCAATTTGACCTGTTTGACCTATTTGAGCTAGGTCATGGGTAGGTTAGGTTTGGTTAATCATATGAAGTGGACTGGTATCTTTGTTTCTAATAAATTTTGGTTAAGTTTGAAATTGGCTCAACATGACCCCTTTAGGGTCAAGGTCAATTAGGCTAGGTTAGGTCTAGTTGGCCAATTGAGGCTTTGGTCAAGATCAATAAGTGATTTGGAATGAACTTGACCCATTGGTTTCAATCAATTTGGCTTAGATCAAGTTTTGACACATTTTGACTTTTTAGGTCAAGTTGAGTAAACTTGGGTCAAGTGGCCAATTGGGCTAGGTTAGGTTCAAATGTTGACTTGGTCAAGTTTAAACATAAGTCATGAATGAACTTAGATCATTGGTTTCAATCAATTTAGCATATGGTGGAATTTGGCTATGTCAGGTTTCATTTTGGGCTAAGTGTTGACTTAGTTTGACCCAATTTGGCTGATTGATTATCCCATGATGATTGTTGATCATGATGAGAGGCATAGGAGAGTTTGATTCAATCCAATTTGGTTTGGATTAGAATTTGGCTCATAAGGGTACTTTAGGTCACTTTGGGTCAAGTGATCTTAAGTGGGTCAAATGGCTTGGTCAAAGCTTGATTTGAGTTTGATTGAACTTGTATATGGACTTATGATTGAAATATAAATCTATTTGCAAGTGGTTTGAAATTAAATGGGTTTTGATTCATTTGACAATTTCATATTCAAAGGAAGAACATGAAAGGATTTGGGGTTTGATTTTTGAATTGGGTTTTGATTTAGTGATTGAATTTTGTATTTATATTTGTGTTCATGATTGTAAGGTTAATTCAATCATGAAGGAAAATCAAGAGTTTGGCTTGATTTGAAGTTGATTTGGCTAAGTTCAATATTTTGACTTGAAAGGCTTAGGTTGGATTTTGAGTGGATTTGAGTTTGATTTTTGGAATTATTTTTGTTTGTTTGAATTTATATTTCATTTATATATGTGAATATAAATTATAATATAAATGGTTCATGAGAAAATTTCAAGGATTTGAAGTGATTTGATCATGATTTAGGCGAAGTCCATTAAAGGGAATTTAAAGGACTTAGGAAATTTTGGAGTAGGGATTTGAATTTTTGATTTAGATTTGATTGATTTATATTTATATTTGATTTATATATGTGAATATAACTGAGAATATAAGTGAGTTATGAAAAAATCCATGAATTTGAATTGATTTGATCATGATTTTGGCTAAGTCCTTAAGAGGAAATTAAGGGCATAAGAAGGATTTTAAATTTGGAATTTAGTTTTTGGATTTGATTTGATTGATTTATATTTATATTACATTTATATATGTGAATATAAATGAGAATATAAATGAGTTATGAGAAAATCCCATGAGTTTGAATTGATTTGAACATGATTTAGGCTAAGTCCTTAAGAGGGAAATTAAGGACTTATGAAGGATTTTAGATTTGGAATTTAATTTTTGGATTTGATTTGATTTATTTATATTTATATTTCATTTATATATGTGAATATAAATGAGAATATAAATGAGTTATGAGAAAATCCCATGAGTTTGAATTGATTTGAAGATGATTTTCGATGATAAGTCCTTTAGAGGAAAATTAAGGACTTAGGAAATTTTATGAATTGATTTTGAATTTTGAGTTTAGTTTGATTGGTTTGAATTTTTATTTCATTTATATATGTGAATATAAATGAGAATATAAATGAATTATGAGAAAATCTCATAAGTTTGAATTGGTTTGATCATGATTTTGGCTAAGTCCTTAAAAGAAGATTAAGGACTTAAGAAAGATTTGACTGAATTCTTCATGGAATTTCAATCATGGATTTCAATTATGGATTTCAATCACATAGAGTTGATTTTAGTTTGGAGAAAATCAAATAAGATTGATTTGGAGTTTGACTTGAAGGAAGGAAGGTGAGGAATGGTTCAAGCTAAGGGTAGGCAAATTTTCCTAACACCCCTGAGGCATGACCTATTCCTATGGCTAATTCTTCTATGTCTCTAGGACTAGGTTTAATATCCACCTAATCACTAGATGTGTCTTAAGACTAAGGAACTCTTAAAATCTAAAATAAATCCTATGTCTAAGATGGAAGGGTTGAGAGATCATTCTAGAAATGAGGTCAACAGAGACTCAGTCGGGGTCTGCATGGTAGATACCAGAGGATCCCTCCTCAGGGAGCAGTAGGCCATGGAAAGTGATGAGGTTGATCAGGAAGACACAACCCGACACCTCCAACATCAGTTGAGAAAGAAAGATGAGCAGATAGATAGGATGGTGAGGCAGCTTGAGGATTTATTAGCAACAATTTCAGTGCTTCAGAAATAAGCCCCAGCAGTTCATCCTGCTACAGCTGACATTAGTCAGCTAGAGTTAGTGCATGTCTTGGACCCAACCAAGACCTTACCTCCTATCGAGCAAGGTTGCACTAGCATGTATAGGAAGGTAGTGGAAAGTATCTCCATATAAAAGAAAGACATCAGATCTATGGTTGAGCAGCAAGTGAAGGAAGGCTCAAGCCCGGAAGGATCATCGGCCCTTGACCTTCCCGAAGGAATTTGATGTGATCCAATATCACAAGGATTTTATGCCACCTTCCTTCAAAAGCTTTGATGGTAATGGAAACCCAAGGCAGCATATAGCACACTTCTGGGCTATTTGTTGCAACACCGGTGGTAGCGACGCTTTACTATTCCACCTCTTCATTAGTAGCCTAGCAGGGATTGCTTTTGATTGGTAAACTGCCCAACAATTTAGTAAAGATATTTGCTAAGTTGGAGCAACTCTTTATCAAGAGGTTTGTTGGAGCTCAGCAAAGTGTTACTATATGTGATCTCGTTGTAGCACAACAACACCCAAGTGAGTCCCTTGTTGATTATATTCTCCGATGGCATAATCTGAGTATAAAATGCAAGCCGCAGTTGTCCGAACAGCATGCCATTGAGATTCTTCTAAAGAATATCCATGACCCGATTGCCTTCATGCTAAAGGGCTTCAGTATCAAAACATTTGAGAAGCTAATCAACAAGGCAGCTAGTCTATAAGGAGAGGCAAATAGTTACTTTTTCAAGACCAATTTCCCAAAGCAAAGCCACTGAAGGTCTATGAGAAGAAGCCGGAGCAGTGACAATGGTAGATAAGGGGAAGCAACCAACTAGAGATCAGTCTGAGATACCACAACCTCAGCAGCCTCCACCGCCTTTACCACTACCGAGGTAGCTCTATCGGCCTGCACAGTAGCCTCCACGGCTAGCACCGCCGACTCCTCAGCCATAACACTACCTGCAGTGGCATACATACCCGCTGCCAAGTAGCTATATCCATCTACTCTTTTAGATAAGCTTAACAAACCTTATTCATTTAAGAGATGGTAATCAAGAAGATCTTTAAGAATCTCTTAAAGAAACCTAATTTTCTGCTACATGAGCCTAGGAGACTGGAGGAAGTAGGAAAAAGTCATGATCCTAACTTTTATCCCTACCACCATGTGGTGAAAATTTTCTATATGGCAGAGTCGCCTTTCAAATCTGTTAGGGAGAAATGAAGGAGATAAGCATATAGAAATTTATCTTTTTAGGATGCCACGCAGATCCGCAGATGTACTTATTTAGGTGATCACGTAGGTCATCAAGGAAATAGTGTACTATCTTGAGAGATAGAAATCACTACCCTTTAATGGACGTAATCACCTCAATAAGAACTCCTAAGGATGATGGGTCTGCATATGTACCAGAGATTCTTCCCCTACTTTACATGGAAAAGTAAAGCAGGGTTAATTTTAAATCGGGTTCGTTAAGTTCCCTACAGGGGCAAGCCCCTAAAGTTAATTACATCCTAAGGAATAGGGATTCCTTAGGAAAACTCTCGATCAAGGTAAATGATCATTATCTTTGAAGATTTCAATAAGAAGGACTATCAATTGATTAGTTCATGTTTAAAGATCAAATGAGATTGATCAAAAGAGGGAGTTATTATCGAAGCCAAAATGGGAGATAAGTAGGAGATGCCCAAAGAAACCTAGCATCTCAAATTATCCTATAGTTGGGCTTTACATTTTGAAATTGATTTAGTTTTATTTGAATTGTATTTTTTTTATTAGAAATTTAGGACTCATGATTCCTTAACACAAGATTAACAAAATGCCTAAGAGGCGAGGAATTAAGCTTATGGCTCACAAAGGGGAGAAGCAACCTTAGAACCTAAATCTAGGGAGCTTCCGAAAAGTGCCGAAACCACAACCTAAATTTAAGGCAAAAAATGGATAATTGGTTTGCCTCCACAGAAGAGGACAAAGCACCTGACAACTTGGACTTACAACCGCCTAGGGGTGGCCGCCAACTAACTCCTCATACGATTTTAAATATATGTAGGCAAGTCTTTTGCTTATGCAAGATAGTTAGGCTATTATTAATTTAGAAAAAGGCTAAGTCCTTAAACTCACTCCCTAAAGAGACTAGATCATGTAGGGACATGCTTCAAATGACCTAAATATAATGCAATTTAATTTTCATTTTATTTTCATTTTAGACAATTATTTTGACTCAAGCCAATAGGATTCATATGACTAATGCATGAGAAATAAGATTATTGGCCAAAATCAGAGAAGGAGGAGGTGAGTTTCCACCATAGCTCTCAAAGGTCAAGCCAAGTTTCTCTGGCAAAGGTGGAAGCCCTCCAATCAAGAGTGAAATAAGATCTGTTGTATGATATTATTACAAAAGAAATTCTCATTCGCCTAAGGGTTGTGAATTCTTTTATCTTGATTTTAAACTTAAGCTTAAGGTGAGGTTATGAGTTGTTTAATTTTTATTTTGAGTTGTTAAGTTGGGTAAAAGTTTTATTTTTCCCTAAAGAGCCTAATCCACATCCAGGCCATACATAAAGGAAGGAAGAAACTAAGAAAAGCATGCCACTTAATGCAAAAGCTAAACAAATCATCAATCAATTTATAAAGCTAACCACAAAAATAATAAAAGGCCGTTGTGGTCGAGCATCACCGCACAAACCTGAAAAATATCAAATTGGGAAGCCGAGCTCTACTCTTATACAACCCGGATTACAAACAAATTAAATTATAATTAAGCAAGGAATTCATTATTATGGGGGTCTTCAAGCTTCATTCTTCTTTCTTCTTTCTTCTTCTTCTTCTTCTTCTTGGTTCCTTCTTTTGGATTATTGGAAGGTAGATGCTAAGGTTTCACATGGTGCATAAGATAATGATCTTATGACTAATGCTTATCCTAATCCCCATAAAAATCATTCTAAAATCATAATTGCACAAATTTACATGAAAGGAAAAGTGGAAATCTAACTAACACTTGCAAAACAAATGTTAGCTAAAACAAACCACACAAATTACAAGCATGTATATTGACTTATCACCCCACACATGGGGGACTAAGTCCACCTGGCCTATTGGATTATGCTTAGGGGTATAAAGCACTAGCAAGCAAAGGCATTTATATTTTTATTTATGATTGCGCTCCTTAAGCACAATCTCCTGCAGAAAAGAATATTTAGACTAAGAGCATCCTACCATTCATTCTATGAGCATACACCCTAACATCCAGCCTAAAATATATATCACAAAATAAAACAAAATATCAAACCATGCACCGAGCTAACCTAAAGCTAGAAGTAGTGACTTAGGCTAATGTGTGTGCTTTGAAGGTTTGTGTGGTATGCTTAGCTATAGCTTTAGGTTTAAATTTTCTAAGTGTGAAAACATGTTCAACTTAGAGGAGGGTTTCATTTAAGTTGTTTAATTATTTTTGGTTGATTTTATTTCATGTTTTGATTAGGTTCAAGTGGATCCTACAATTAATTACTAAGTTAGAAGAGAGGAAAGAGAAGAGGACTTCTCTTTCCTTCCCTAACCTAAGAAATTTCTAAAGTAGATTCACATCTTAGTTTTGTTTAGGTGAATGTTTTGATTAAATCTTGTAATTAATCCTAAGTTTAGATAAACTCTAAACAAACCTATTAAAAAGAAAGGCATTTTAAGATTAAATAAAAAGAATCAAAATTCACATAACACACATTACTTCATTTCTTTCCCAACATGTATAACATGCATATGGATGGACCTTAAGCATATCTATACATATAAATGAGAATGTTTAACATACTTTATGATGCATGCTAAGTAATTCATTTAAGGAAATTTAAAAGATTAAGATGAATGATTTTCTTTAGTAGAAAAGGGTTTCTTTATCCAAATTTTTTACATACACACATGAAAGTAAGAAAGGCATAAGTGAGTATAACGCCATTGTTAACCAGAGGTGTAAGGTATAAAACCTACTTGGGGATACTTAAAGCCCACAACCTCGGGGTTATTCAGACTAATGTACCACTTTCCTTAAATACAAATATGTGTATAAAAGAAATGAAATGGAAAACAAGAAATGCAAAAGTTGCATTAATGGATTCATTTTATTTATACAATTTATGTATGCAAATATAGGTAGCCCTTCTTAGGTGATAGCATAGGGATGAATAGGATATGAAATTAGGTGAGTGTTAGGTCCTTTTCAAGTGAACCATACATTTCACCAAGATCCTACTCAAAATTATACCAACATAAGGGAGAAAGGAAACCTACGCTAAGCATACCTTCATAATCTTTCACATGCAAACTCATAATTAAAATATAAGTAGCAAACTTTCATATTTGATATTTGCTTTATATGTTTTGAAGATAATTTAAAATTAGTTATGATAATAGCCATTCATATTTCTACTTTAGCCAACACATGCAAATTTGACATAAAGTAAACAATTTCATTTTTAAATTTGAATTTAAAAAATATGAATGCATGAAATCACATGACATACAAATTTAACATGTTGGGAAAGACTCAAAGCAATGAAAGCATGTAAACACATTCACTTCACTTAAATCCTAAAGACATTCTTATGGAATAAGAAAGTTTAAAATAAATCAAAGTGAATTCAATGTGATTTTTGTTTAGTTTAAAGTTTGATTTAATTTTAAAAATGTGAGATGGGTTTGCTATTCCTAACCCATTCCCACATGTGTTTGATATTTTTGTTTATTTTTTAGATAATTAGATCCATTTTTATGTATTAATTAGATTTAGGTATGAATTAAGTAACTTAATTAACCCTTAACTACACCACCTTAGAATAATTAACCAAATAATTATGAGCCAATGAGTTAATATAAAAACTCACAAGTAATTTAACTTTGCAATGCTCCTAATAAGATAAAGGCCTAATGCAATTTGGCTCATAATTAAGGGTTAATTAAACAAAGGGTTTAGCTTAAGTAATTTCAAAACACCCTTTCACACATATGAATTGGGTTTTGACTTCTTTAATTGAACTAAGGTTATTAAACACCTAAGCATCTACCCAAAGTAGATTAATTAAGTTCTGGAAATTTTTAGAATTTTTAGAAATTAATTAAGGGGATAATTAATGGATTAACCCTTGATTAAGAGGAGATTAAGAAAATAAAATGAGGTTTTGGGAATAGCTTAAGGGAAATGCCCCAAAATTATTCCCTAAACCTCCTATCTACTGGATCTGACCTTAATCAACCCTAATCATGGATTAAAACCACTAATCATACTAAAATTATGCTTAATTACATAAAGAGGGTAATTAAGAAATCCATATGCAATTCTCCTAATTAAGCCATCAATAAATCCCAAGAAAATTGGTGAGATAGAAGTCATCCCCTAAAATATACTCAAGAAGTTTGCGATTAATCAAAGGGTTAATTAAAAGGTAAGTAGCAAAATGAAGTTTCCAGTAAAACCCAAAATCAGATGAAATCATAATTAAAACCCATTGAAATTAATTTTAAAATATTCTAGGTTGAATTATGTTTCCATAGAAATTTATTTCATATTTTTCTAAATTTTATTGAAGGAGTTATGAATTTTAGAAGATCCCTAGATTAATTAGAATTAATTAAAGTATTTTAACTAATCATATAGCTCAAGGCACGACGCATGGCAGCGGCGGTTAGCGCTCTTTACATGCGTCGCACAGTGAGCCACTCACTTAAGTTATCAAATCTAAAAGGCAGCTGAAGGCGGACACACTTTGATCTCGGTCGTTCGATCAAATATGGATAAAGGATTTTAAAATGGATAAAGGATTTTCTAAACGTGTGTTTAATCTCTGTGATCCATCCAAAATGTGCGGATAGACGGCCAAATCTATCCCTACCAATCTCTGCAAAAAAATGGAGGCCTTCCACCTTGGCAGCCATGATCCGAGCTCGATTGAGCACAGATTGAATTGGAAATCAACCCACACCATCTAAGCATGGGTACAAACACATCTAACGGTCAAAACTCCATGGAATTAAAATTTCTTTCACAAAGCTCCACACCACATTGAGTTTAATAAAAAAATAGCATACCTCATCGTACGTGATCACCGACTCTATTCCTTGGAGAAGCTTTGTCTGGTTGAGATGAAGCTCTGTTGAGAGTTTGATCTCTTGAAGTTGAGTGTAGAGCTCTATCAACCAACTCCTCCTCAGCTTGCTTGCGGCCTTGATTGAGCTAGCCTTCCTCTTACCTTGGAACTTGAAAGAGAGATTGGGTGCTCTCGACTTTCCTCTCTGATGGAGTGTGCAAAGGGAATTTGGTGGAAATTCAGTATGGAGAAAGTTAGCTCTTAGATTTTTCTCCCATATTTTCACTATCAAAAATCGAGGATAGGAAAATGGCTTGAGCTCTAGGAAGTTAGAGATCACTCTTTGATGGCTCCTTACTCTCTCTAGTACTCAATTGAATGTGGAATTGCATTATTCATATTGAATTAGGGGGAGTATTTTTCCCCCTTGAAGGATCGGACGGTCGTAAGCCATTGTGCCATTTTGATCCAATTAATGACAATGGGAAGGTTGTTTGAGCTGTTAGGAGTGTGCACATGGTCGGTTGAGGCCTTGAGTGGATTTTCAACCTCCCATGTGCTTGAATTTGTGTGGGAGATGGATTTTAAATTTGCCATTTTGACCCATGGGGTCGGGTTTGGTCTTGGGGCCAATCACACTAACCCATTGTTGGGTGCGCCACTCTTCATTAAGTCCCCTTAAGCTATTAGGAAAGCCTCAAGTGGATATGAAGAGGGTATGACCAAATTACCCATAAATTAGGTCAAATTTGTTCTATGGCCTAGGGGTAACATGGTCATTTTTCTAATTTTTCACTTTGGATATGTCCGGTATGTGGAGAAATTAGGTTTGGCCAAGTTTCATGAGATTTGGAATTCATTTGTAGGGTTCAGCTCATGTTGACCTATTTAGGTCAAAATGGGTCAACTTGGGTCAAGTTGACCAATTCGCCAAATTGTTCAAACCAAGGGTTGGGACAAGTTCATATGGCCATTTGAAATATTTTGGTGGCTTCGGTTTGATTCAATTTGGTATAGTTTTGAATTTGGCTCATATGACTTCATTTAGGTCAAATGGGTCAAGTTGACCTATTTGACCCATTTGACCTATTTGAGGTAGGTCATGGGTAGGTTTGGGTTTGGTTAGACATTTAGCGTGGATTGGTATCTTTGTTTCCAATCAATTTTGGTTAAGTCCAAATTTGGCTCAACATGACCCATTTAAGGCAAGTTAGGTCTAAGGTCAATTGAGCTAGGCTAGGTCTAGTTGGCCAATTAAGGCTTTGGTCAAGTTCAATAAGTGATTTGGGATGAACTTGACCTATTGGTTTGGATCAATTTGGCTTAGATCAAGTTTTGACACATTTTGACTTTTTATGTCAAGTTGGGTCAACTTGGGTCAAGTGGCCAATTGGGCTAGGTTAGGCTCAAATGTTGGCTTGGTCAAGCTCAAACATAGGTCATGAGTGAACTTAGATCAATGGTTTCAATCAATTTGGCCTATGATGGAATTTGGCTATGTTAGGTTTCACTTTGGGCTAAGTGTTGACTTGGTCAACCCTTAGGTTTGACTTAGTTTGACCCAATTTGATTGATTGATCATCCCATGATGATTGTTGCTCATGATGAGAGGGATAGATGAATTTGGTTCAATCCAATTTGGTTAGGATTAGAATTTGGCTCATAAGTGTACTTTAGGTCACTTTGGGTCAAGAGAGCCTAAGTGGGTCAAATGGCTTGGTCAAAGCTTAATTTGAAATTGATTGATCTTGTATATGAACTTATGATTGAAATATAAATCCATTTACAAGTGGTTTGAAGTCAAATGGGTTTTGATTCATTTGACAATTTCATATTCAAAGGAAAAATATGAAGGGATTTTGGCTTTGATTTTTGAACTAGGTTCTGATTGTTTGCTTGAAGTTTGGATTTATATATGAACTCATGATTGTAGGGTTGATTGAATCATGAGAGAAAATCAAGAGTTTGGCTTGATTTGAAATTGATTTGGTTAAGTTCAAGATTTTGACATGAAAGGCTTAGATTGGATTTTGAGTGGATTTGAGTTTGATTTTTGGAATTGATTTTGATTGTTTGAATTTGTATTTCATTTATATATGTGAATATAAATGAGAATATAAATTTATCATGAGAAAGTTTCAAGGATTTGAAGTAGTTTAGTCATGATTTAGGCTAAGTCCATTAAGAAGGATTTAAAGGATTTTAGAGTTTGGAGTTTGAATTTTTGAATTTGGTTTGATTGATTTGTATTTATATTTCATTTATATATGTGAATATAAATGAGGATATAAATGAATTATGAGAAAATCCCATGAGTATGAATTGATTTGATCAAGGTTTAGGCTAAGTCCATTAATGGAAGATTAAGGACTTAAGAAAAATTTGAGATTTGGAATTTAATTTTAGGGATTGATTTATATTTATATTTTATTTATATATGTGAATATAAATGAGAATATAAATGAGTTTTGAGAAAATCTCATGAGTTTGAATTAATTTGATTAAGGTTTTGGATAAGTCCTTTAATGGAAAATTAAAGGACTTAGGAAAATTTCATGAATTGATTTGGAATTTTGAGTTTAGTTTGATTGATTAGAATTTAAATTTCGTTTATATATATGACTATAAATGAGAATATAAATGAATTATGAGAAAATCTTAAAGATTTGAATTGGTTTAGAGTTGATTTTGGCTAAGTCTATTAATGGAAAATTAAGGACTTAAGGAATTTAGACTTAGGAATTTTGATTGATTTTGATCATGGGTTTCAATTATAGATTTCAATCATGGATTTCAATCATGGAATTGATTTGAGTTTGGAGAAAATCAAATAGAATTGATTTGGAGTTTGACTTAAAGGAAGGAAAGTGAGAAATGGTTAAAGCTAAGGGTAGGTAATTTTCCTAACACCCCTAAGGCATGACCTATTCCTATAGCTAACTCTTCTAAGTCTCTAGAGCTAGGTTGAGTGTCCACCTAATCACTAGATGTGTCTTAAGACTAAGGATCCCTTAGTGTCTAAGAGAAGTCCTATGCCTAAGATGGAGGTGTTGAGAGCTCATCCTAAAAATGAGGTCAATAAAGGGCGCCCAATAGGTGTAATGTGACTGACAAGGAACACCGCACATATTGGTGTTGATCAAAATGATCAACAATACTAAAAGATCACAAACACTAATAGAAACAATCTATCTCAACGAGGTGTAGAAAGAATCCAGAGCTTAGTTCAATGTGGCTTTACTTATGTCCAAAACATAAGAGAGAGGGAAAAATCTACTAAGGGATAGAATGTGAACCTTCCACTAAGGAAGCCGGTTCAAGTCATCCACAAGGGGATGAGAGGTTTGATTTGAGTTCCATTGAGGAAGAGGGTTGAATTTGTTTTAGGTTTGTTATTTAAACTCCATTGGGGATAAAGAAGTGAACTCTCTACTGGGGAAGCAAGTCCAAGTCATCCACAAGGGAGGGAGTTTATGAAATCCGCTGAGGGATTAAAATTCTAGATCCATTGGGGGACTAGAAAGATTTGCATATCACTGAGGAGAAGCAAAAGATTTGATTTAGATTGATTGATTTATTTTGTTTCTTTGTTTCATCATATTTATTTTGTTGAATTTGTTTCAGATTTTAGATTTTACAAATGGATCCTGTTGGTTTGCGATCACACTGAATAGGAGCCATGGAAGCTTAGACCTAACTCAGATTTATCGATCCAAAGGGGTAGTCTACCAAACACATAGTTGGACTAGCCAACTAAAGGGATGCCTTTCAGTATACAACAACTGTACTAGGAAGAAAGTGTGGTAGGGTTACATCCTCCAAAGTAGAGACTAGTTGCTGGGGTAATCTATTGATAAGACAACAGATTGAACCCAACCTAGGGCTAACTATTGAGTGAATGCCGCTCGGGGACTTAGATCAACTCAAAGATAGTCAAAAGATAGTTTCATTTTTAGATTTATTTATTTTGATTATGATGGATCCCATTGGTTTGCGATGAATTACACTGAGTAGGGCAGAGACCTAGACCTAACTCAGATTTACCAAGTCAAAGGGAGTAGCCTACCAACCACGAGGTAGGACTATCCAACCAAAGGAGTGCCTTTCGCTTTGCAATGGTCAAGAAAGAAAGCATGGGGACTCACATTTTCCAAAACAAGAACCATTGGGGTGATCGGTTGCTTTGGGCAACAAATTGAACCCAACCTAGGGTTGACTATTAGTGAACACCAGGGACTTAAATCATCAAGGATAGCCAAAGATTAATTTTATTTTAAATTTTTTGATGGATTCCATTGGTTTGTAATGGATCAAACTAAGAAGGAGCTGGCATCAGCCTAGGATTATCTCAGATTTATTGAACCAAAGGGAATAGCTTCCCGACCGATGGGAGATCTATCTGACCAAAGGAGTGCCTTTCGGTTTGCAATGATCAATTCAAGGGAAGAAATCTGGGGACTAACATCTTCCACCAGAAAAGACCACTAGGGTGATCGGTTGCTTTGGACAACACATCAAACCCGACCTAGGGCTGCCCATTAGTTTACGACAATCATGCTAGAAAGAATGTGTCGTAGTCTTACATCTTTCAAAGCGGAATGACTATTGGGGTAACCTGCTTGTGGAAAATCAGATTTAACCTGACCTAAGGGCGGAGTGAGTACCGACCCAAGGATTTATCTTAACTCAGGTAGTGAAGCATTTTCTATAGGGAGTTATGCTGACACTGCCCTTAAGATTGGATGCCTGTTTGGGAAAAGGGGCCCTTTGGGGGCTTGAATTCCTAATCCACAAGTGAATTGATTTTGTTTGTTTGTTTTAGTTTGTTTATCATAGACCATGTTTGTGAGGGATCAAACGAGAAGGAGCTTATTGACCTATCTGATTTATTGAACCAAGGAGAATGCACATCCAACAAACAAATTCTCCGGGTGGCTACTAGAAAGGGGAACCCAAATCCAAAAGTAACCCAGTAGTGTCTAAATGGGGTTACAAATGATGTGATCCAAATAGAATGCCTGGGGATGGGGCCGCTAAAGGCTTAATCCAACACCAAAGAAAATGACATGACTAGTCATATATCCAATAGGTATTCTGACCAACTCAAGGAGATAAACGGGACTCACATCCAAGAGTGTACTCACCGGGTCCAAAGATAGTGAACATCAACCAACCTAAGGTGCCATCAGTTTGCAACAATAACCTAGGAAGAAAGCTCGGGGACTCACATCCTCCTATAGAGGAATTGATTTCTGGGATAGTCTATCTTCGGCTCGACAGGTGCTATTTGACCTAGGGAGACTATTGAGTGAATGCCACTAAAGGACTTATATTGACTCAAAAGTAGTCAAGGGGAAAGAAGTCTCTAGGGGAGTTATCTAAAATCTCAAATATACTCAACCTAGTTAGAACATGATGGCTTATTCAAGAAGAAAGCATGGGGACTCACATCTTCTTAAGCAAAGTCAATCATGAGGTAGCTTACTGGCTGGGCAGTGAAGCCTACTATACTAACAAGGTGCTCGT
Source organism: Cymbidium sinense (assembly GCA_021442155.1). NCBI lineage: Eukaryota > Viridiplantae > Streptophyta > Magnoliopsida > Asparagales > Orchidaceae > Cymbidium > Cymbidium sinense. The sequence continues at coordinate 114,024,344 of CM038224.1, forward strand.
TGGTTTGCAATGGTCAAGTTAGAAGAAAGCAGGGACTCACATCCTCCAAAAATGACCATTGGGGTGACATATACAGACAAGATAGCAGACCGACCTAGAGCAACTAATGAGTGAGTGCCATAGGGGGCTTGCTCTCACAACAAAGTAACCTGAGTCAAAAAATTTGTATATTTGCATGTGTTAAAAAGGAATAGGATGCCTCTGGGGTTCTCTCACACCTATCCTAAACACGGGTTTTGATGAAATGATGGAGATGGCAAACAGATTCCCACTAAGAAAGGATGTTTGGGTTCTCACACACCTATCTCACTTATGCTAATCAAAATAGGATGCCTCTTGGGTTTTCTTATAACTATTCTAATAGTGTTGGAGATTTTTTTGTGTAGTGAAAAGAGGGGATGCCACAGGGACTGTTACACCTATCTAAACACATCACGGATTCGCAAGACAAGAAACAATGCTTCAAAAGAAGAGAAGATTTGATGAATGGAATCATTTTTATTCTTTAATTTATGATTATTTTCAAACATGATTTATTTTATGAGTAATATTTCTTTAGATAGAGCCCATTAATTGGAAGCATGGGCTGTTCCCCTTTACAATCAATAAGTTAATAAGATCCTCCTTAGTAGGTCTTCTATGACATGGGGCCTTCCCAAGTGAGTTCAAACTTGCACCATCTTTCGATGGGCAACAATTGGTCTTCTTAGGACTAACACAATTTCTCCTACTTGGAAAGACCTAGGTCAGACCAGCTTATTGTGAGCTTGAATCATTTTGCCTTGTACAACTAGAGGTTTTGGCACGCCCGTAGGCGACTTTCCTCCAAACCTTTGAGCTCTTCTAACTATAACTTTGCATTCTGCTCTGAAGTGATCTTGCTACCCAATGCTATCCTTAGTGATGGGAGTTGAACTTCTAAAGGTAGAAACTTGACCCATACACTAAGGAAAACATGGTGACTGAGTCCAAAGATGGTGGTAGGCCCACAATGTTTCAACCAACTACTCATTCCACTATTGTTTGTTGTCATCAAGAGTCTTCTTCAGTATATGGATAAGAGTTTTATTGAATGCTTCCGCTAAGCCATTTGCTCTGGGGTAGTAGATTATGGAGTATCTTCAATCTATATTATGTCTTCTGGTGAAGCTGTTAATCTTCATGCTTTTGAATGCAATATCATTATCAGATATAATTCGTTGAGGCACTTTGAACCTATATACAATATGGTTCTTAAAAACTGAAGCACATGCTGAGTTGTGACCTCTCTGAGTGGGATGGCTTCGGCCCACTTGGAAAAGTAATCGGTGGAAGCTAAGATGAATCAATGCCCCTTGGAAGAAGGAGGATCGATTGGACTTACAATGTCAGTACCCCAACACTCAAATGGCAATGAGGCCAATGTAGGGTGTAGAATGTTGGGTGGTTGGTGGAGGACCACACCATGTACCTAACATTGATGGCATCTCCTAGCTACATCCAAGCAATCTGTAATCATCAAAGTCAAGTAATCCTAGTCTCTTGATCTTCATCTTCATCTTCAGATCAGATTGATGCTCTGCATAGACTTGCGGCATGTACCTTGGTTACAATGCCATGAGCTTCATGTTTGTCCAAACAATGTAACCACATTTGGTCAAAGGATCGGTGATACTGAGAGCCATCAATAAGAGCATAGGAGAGAGCTCTCTATTTCACGTGATGGGCTTATGACTTTTCTTGAGGTAGTTTATGGGTTTCAAGTAATCTATGAATGGTTGCCTCCAATCCAACACCTTGTTCTTTTTGGCAACGACAACCTCCCCTTCAAGAGAAAGTCTCACGATGAGTTCAGCATCAATAAGGGATAGGACTTGTCTATTTTAGACCTTGATTGAAATGGACTCATCTTCCGGACATGCCAACTATTTGGCAAGTTTGGCCATGGCATCTGCTAATGCGTTCTCTGCTCGAGGAACCTTGTAGATGGTGACTTCAAGAATCTGGGCCAACAGCTTCATGGTATACTCGTAGTAATGATGAAGCTTGGTTTGAGAATCTTGTAGGACCCGACAATCTGATTAATGACCAATTGAGAATCCCCAAAGATGTTGATGTTCTTGACATTGATAGTGATGGCTAACTCCAGACAGGCAATCAAAGCCTCATACTCAGCTTCGTTGTTGGTGCAGGGGTTGGAAAGATAGTATGAGAATCTCATCACATCATAGCTTGGAGTTAGAAGAACTATTCCTACCCCTACCTTTCCTGAGAGAATAGATTGTGGTGCCTCATCTTTAAGAAAATAAGTAGCACCATCAAAATATATCTCCCATCGATGGTTGTCGGCCTCCCCTAAGTTCATAATTTGTTCATTGGGGAGATCATCACTAAGTAGAGAACCAACAGGAAGTGGATGTGCTGTTAAGAAATCCAAGGCATCATTTTACCGCACCTGGGTACAACGCGATGATGTCAAATCAGAGTATCATGGACCCGAGCCAAACATCAAAAGCGCTATGGTCATGAGATACTATAGTGGATTTGTTTGGGAGATCAAGTTCACCTTGTGAGAAAGCATGTAATGTCATAGCTTTTGGGAAGCAAAGATTAAAGCTAGGCAATATTTCTCAATAGGTGGGTAGTTTGCTTTAGTAGGAATCAAATGATGGCTGATGTAGTAGAATGTGCTCTCCTTCCCTTTATCATTGGTTTAGGCCAACAGAGCACCGAGAGAGTCATCCAATGCAACACTGTAAAGGATGAGTGGTCTGCTCGAGATAGGGGCTATAACTGGCGGCTTCACCAAATAATTCTTGATGTCTTCGAATGCATCCTGACACTTGTCATCCCACTTGAACTTGGCATCCTTTTAGACAAGTGCTAAGAATGGCATGCATCTCCCCGATAGGTTTGAGATAAAATGTCTTAGATACGCCAGCCATCCTTGAAAGGATCTAAGTTGTGTTAAACTCTTAGGAGGTGGCATTTCTAAGATAGCTTTAATCTTTTTAGGATCTATTTCTATTCCAGTGTCAAACAACAAACCTAAGAATTTCCAAGTTACAATGCACACTTCGTGGGATTCATTTTGAGGTTATATTCTCTTAACCGTTCGAAAACTACTATCAAGTCAAAGAGGTGGTCTTCCTTTTCTTTGCTTTTGACTACTAGATCATCAAGATAGCACTCAACCTGATGATGGATGAGTTCATTGAAGATCTAAGTCATGGCCCATTGGTATGTAGCACCAAAATTTTTAAGGCCGAAAGGCATGACCTTATAATAGAAGATTCTGATCGGGGTTTAGAAAGTAATGTTTCTTTCATCTTCAGGAGACATCTTAATTTGGTTATAGCGAGATGACCCATCCATGAAAGAGAGATTGCATGAGATGAGGCGATGTCCATCATTAATTTTGGTATAGGAAGAGGAAACTCATCCTTAGGACATGCCTTGTTTAAGTCCTTAAAATTGATGAAGATGCAAATTTAGCCATTCTTCTTCTTAATTGAGATGACACTAGCTAACCAGGTAGGATATTTTCTTCCCGATGAAACCAACATCATTTCTTGACTTTAAATGACTGTTGTTCAATTTCTAATCGCATGCATCTAAAGCTTGCTTAATAGAGTAGCGGATCTATTGCTTGTTTGACTATGTCGAGATAATCCATCTCTTCATAACTCCATGCAAAGTAGTCTTTAAACTCAGTCAATAGCCTAACTAAGTCACAAGTTTCTTCTGCATTCAGCAATGAACTGATGTATGTCGGGCATAGATTTTCTTCTATCCCGAGGTTGATTTCTTTAAGCTTATCGTTTGTTGAATGAATCTCCTCTTCAAACTCTGGCAATGCCTCTTTGATTTGGAGATCATCTGGATCATCTAAGATTTCTAAACACACATTCTCGTGAGAGTCAGGGTTGTGCGAGAAGAAACTATTAGACTCCAAATGATTGATAACAACTAAGCATTAATCATTATCATCATCGGACCCATAACCCCCGCTCTTGATTATGCTTCCTACTGTTGTTTTCATAGCTTTTGAAATACTCACTGTGCTTGACCATGTGTGAGGAACTTAACCTTTCTATATAAGATTTTGAACACAAGATGAGTAAAATCAAAAGGTAATTCTATTAATTCTTTAAAAGTATCTTCCTCAAGCTCTACATCAACTTTAGGGCTTGAGGATGGTGATCCCAAAAGAACTTCTCCTGCTTCATGTCACTAGAGGACTTAGGGGCTTCCTTAACTACTAAACCTTCAACTTTCTGAGATGTAACTAAGGTAAGAGCAAAGGTTCCAAACTGCTGCCTAATAGTTTCACATAAACCAAATTTGAATATTTTGCTTTGCTTGGAGGCCTGGTCTTCATCTCTGTCTGAGTCAAAAGTCACCTCCAATGGAACACTCTGAGATGGGTTGGCTGGTATACCAATCATATTAGACTCATCCTCCGAGCTTGATTCTTATGAATAGTGTGGGAAACTCCAATGAACCGGAACACAACCTTTGTTGGTCAAGGCTACTAAGGGGTCTCCACCTCGAACTGCTCTATTTTTGCCTCTGCCTCTTCCTAGTGGAGGTTGAGCCATCCTACCCACATGTTCATATGATGGAATGAACTGTGGGTGGAATGTGATATGCAGATCTATTTCTTTCTCATTTCCCTTTTCTTGTGGACTTGGGTTTCCATTTTTTCTTTCATTATCTTTTATCTTTTCTTTTGCTTCATTTTATTTTGCTTTTGTATTTGCATTTGAATTTTGTCCAAGTCCACAAGAAAGGGTGTTTTGAGGAAGATAGTAGGTCGCATCCTCATAAATCTCAACCTAAAAAATGGCTTTTCATCTCCTTTAACACGGTATTCAATCCCATCTTTTCTGAACTTGATGCAGTGATGAAGGGAGGATGGAATGATCTTGTTTTTATGTATCCAATGCCAACCAAGCAAAGCAATGAATGAAGTATTTGAATCAATGATGTAGAACTTGGCTTCAATCTTCTAGTCACTAATTTCTAAAGGTAACACTATAAAACCTAAAGTCCGCTCACCTTGATCATTGAATCCTCTCAGCATCATCCGATCTCCTCAGAGTGGAGATGTCGATCTTCAAATAGGCAAGGGTCTTTAGACACATAATGTTCACCGATGCACCTACGTCCATGAGAACCTTGTGAGTCAACTGTCCATGTCGGATGTGAGGGGACGGTGTGCTCCAAGTATCCTAGAAGGTCTTCATCTCTGAAGGTGATCTCTTGGGCTTTTGCATAATGTGCTTCCTCACCTATAGTGGTCAGCTGAGCTAAGCATATTTCAAGATCAAGGAGAGCCTTGATTAGTGATTCCCTCATCTCTTTGGATAAAATAGAATCATATATACTTAGCTTAGATGGAAACTTTCTTAGATGAGAAAGAACATTGTAGTCCACCTTCGGTTGGTCTTCCACAAGCATATCCAAAGGTGGAGCATCCTATGGAATGGCTTTTCAATCTTCAGTACCAATGACTTGTTTCCCTCTATCTTGAGGTGCTGCTCTAGGAAGTAGAACCTTGCCACTACAGAGGTTGACTTCGATGATCTCTTGAGGCAAGGTGGTGGAAGGTTCTACACACTTCGTGCTCACGCCTTCTCCTATTGGATCCCTAATTGGATGATGATTCAAGTCTATATCAAGAAGTGAACCTATAGTAATCAGAGTTAAAAAGTCTAACTCTGAATCAGAAAGAGAAAGATCAGAATTATTATAGTTTTATGACTTGAAGAGTTATCGTTAGGAATAGAAGAATCCAACCCATCAGATGTGACACAAATGTAATTCAAACTAACTTTTAATCTTCATTTTCTTAGAATTATTTGGAGGTACAAAGTAGAAGTCAAGTAGAGTGAGTGGAGTAAGGGATTTTATGCCCTTATCTGGTAATACAAGAGTTCTACTAGTAGAAGAAATTGAAGAGCTAGCTGGAATGGAAGAAGTCACTAGTGTGGAAGCTACAACGGAAGGCTGGAGGCTGGACATGATTGGTGGTTGTGCTAAAGAGCTATCCCCAAACACATGTTGTTTCACTACTCGAAGCTCCCACTTTCCTAGAGCACGCAACTTGCAAACCTTCTTTGGGGTTGGATGACGGGCACTGCAAGGCTTCTTGATCTTCTGGACTATCTTCTTAGAGGTACAAAATAAGGAGATATCCCATCCTTCTTTGGTTTTGGTAGGATCACATGTATCCCCAAGGATTACCTTGATGGAACTGGAAGGTTGTTCCACAAGTTATTCCTTTTGGATAACTACAGCACCAGTCTTGATGTTGTGTTCAAGTCAGTCCTTGAATGTGAAGCAATCCTCCAAAACATTAGCTATCATACGGTGGTAAGGGCAAAGTTTGGATCATGACTTTTGCTTACTTCCTTCGGTTCTGAGATAAAATCTATGTTTCTTAAAGATTGATTTTTACCTCCCTCTTAAAAGAATAAGGCTTAACTTTGGGGTAGCCGCTGCCATGTGCATTTGGTGGGTGTGGTGGAGGCTCTGGAGGCTGCCCTGGTGGCAAAGGAGGTGGAGGCTGCTGAGATGCGGTCTCTCAGATTGATCTCTAGTTGGCTACTTCCCCTTGTTAACCGCTGTCACTATCCCCGACTTCTTTTCATAAACCTTCTGTGGCTTCTACTTAGGCAACTGATCTTGAAAAGGCAACTGTTTGGCCTCTCCTTGTAGACTAGCCACCTTGTTGATTAGCTTTTCAAATGTCTTGATAGTGAAGCCCTTAAGCATGAAGGCAATCGGCCATGGATATTCTTCAAGAGAATCTTAATGGCATGTCATTCAGACAGCTGTGGTTCACACTTCATACTCGGGTTATGCCATCGAAGAATATAATCAATAAGGGACTCACTAGTGCTATTGTGCTACAACGAGATCACCTATAGTAACCCTTTGTTGAGCTCCAGCAAATCTCTTGATGAAGAGTTGCTCTAACTCAGCAAATGTCTTTACTGAACCATTGGCGCTTTCAATACCATTCAAAGCCACTATGCTACTAATGAAAAGGTGAAAGAGCAAAGCATGCGCTATCGGTTGCAATAATTGGCCCTAAAATGTGTTATGTGTATGCCTTTTTCACAATGAAGCTTTTGAAGGAAGGAGACACAAAACCCTTGGGATATTGGATAGCATTGAATTCCTTATAGTAGGGTCTACCCTTTGGAACTGATGATCCATCCCGGCTTGAGCCAATGCTTCCTTCACCCATTGCTTAACCATAAATTTTATATCATTTTCTCTTATGGAGGTACTTTCCACTACCTTTTTATATAGCTAGTGCTACCTTGCTCAATAGGAGGTAGAGTCTTGGCTAGGTCCAAGACATGCACTAACTCAGGCTGACTGATGTCGGCTATAGTAGGATGAACTAAAGGAGCTTATTTTTGAAGCACTAAGATGGCTGCTAACAAGTCTTGTAACTGACGTGCCATCCTATCAATCTACTCATCCTTCTGCCTCAACTGATGTCTGAGGTGTTGGGCTGATTCTGCAGTGTCTTCCTGATCAACCTCATCACCTTCCATGACTTGTTGTTCCCTAAGAAGGGATCCTCTAGTGTTAACCATGCAGACTCCAACTGAGTCCCTCAACAAGTCATCTTCGTTGGGATCGAAGCTGACTTTCTCTTCATCCGAACAATCGTACCCCAAGATTTCCTTCTTCTCCATGAAATAATGTGCAACTATCTAATCTATAGAATGATTTATCTGAGCAGGCAAAAATAGTCTAGGCTGACTAGTGTGATCACTGTCGTGCACTGAGAGGCACCGGACCTCACTTGTCACTAGAGAGTCAATCATGTGTGGACTGTACTCACTAGATGAATGACAGTCCTAACTACTACTGGCTATGAGAGGGGTAACAATCCTAGGATGTTCCACTACCACTGGTGCAGCTAGACTGTCATCTAGAATATCTAAAATAACTATCACCATCTCCATATCCGATTGTATGGGCGGTGTTAGTGAAGGGACAACCATGATGCTTCGAGGTTGCCACTCCTTTCACACATAAGGTCAAGCATGAGAGCTCGACCCTATCACAATGGGTGGTGTAGAAGGGTAGGATCCCTTGGCCATAGTCGGATCACCAACGGGGTGCATTTTTCCCCGCATGTGGCCTTCATGGCCTTAGATGGAACAGGAGGTGCTTTAACCTAATCATGGCATGGAAGAGGGGTAGAGGGTGGAGACACCACCGACTCATGCACAAGAACTCTCTGTGGTGGCTCCCAGTGAGAAGGAAATTATTAGTATGGTTGGCACGGGTATAAGCTAGAAAATCAATCAGAGCAGACGCTGCCGACTGATGACTAAACCTATGTCTCTCCCTATTAGTATTATGGGTTGTATGCCTCTAGTAAATCGATTCCCCATGCAAGATCAGAATGGAGGTCGGCGTACCTCCCGCTCGGAAACCGGCTGAAAATTCACGGAGGAGGTGATGAACGGATCCTCCTAACATCCTCTCTGTATGATCCAGAGAGAGGATGGAACTAGTTTTTTGTAATTAGTGGTGAAGTAATAATGCGAAACTCATCCACGGGTGAATGAGCTGCTACCTCTAGCTCCTTAGTGATCCTGGTGTGGTATCGCTTGATCATTGCCCTGCAGGTACGGTAGGATGGGAGGAGTGCGAGTTAGAACCATACTTAAATGTAGGGGAGGCAAGCTCTAAGACCAGGGGAGCCTTACCCTTAGAGGGTACAGATGGTAGGTACTAGCCCTCACTGGGGCAACATGAGCAACTCTGGGGCAACCATAATCGGAGTCGGCACTCTGGCAATCACGGCACAATGACTCTGGGACACCACTACTTTCCTCTTCAATGAGGATACATCAAAGTCAGATGGTAAATCAATCCTGATGATTAGCTTCTGCCCGATCACCGTGGTCCTACAAACTGTAGTGAGGGGAGTGCTCTCACAAGTAATCCTGGCTCCCTCGAATCCTTGACTAAAGTGAATCAGATGTGTATTGTTCAGATGGTGGAAGTTAGCTTGATCCAAAGCCAGATCCATACCATGTGGGAAGGTAAAAATAAACTTCTGAGAACTGCCATTTCAACAACTATAAGAGACTAAACCAATCGCTACTACATGAAGATGCAATGAGAAATGAATTTGTATCAGATTTCTATCTCTATAGATTTTTGAATTTTGAATTTGAAATTTTGAACCCACATCCAACAACTTGGAAGTGTTAAGTGGGGTTCAAATGGATTTTAGAAGATTGATTGAAAGAGAAATTTGAATATGAATCCAACTTCAACAAATTTAGGTATGTTGAAATATGGATTCAAAATTTCTGATAAGGATGCTTCCATAGGTTCATGGTTTGTTTGAATTTGAATTTTTGATTTTGAGGACCCTTTCCTTTAACAAATTTGGGTATGTTAAAGTAAAGGTCAATTGATTTTGTTTTTGTTTGATTATTATTTAATTTTTTTGGAATTTTACTTAGCAAATTTGGGTATGCTAAGTGAAGTATTTGAGAGTGATTTTTTCTTTTTGTGAATTTTGTTTTGATTTTGGAAAATTTGAAATTCTCACTTAGCAAATTTAAGTATGCTAAGTGAAGAATCCAAGTGTGTTTTGTTTGATTTTTGAAAATAGGATTCTTAGCAAATTTAGGTATATGAAAATCAAAATGTTTCATTTTTGTTTTGATTTGGTTGAAAGTGGAGACTTTCCTTTAGAAAATTTGGTATGCTAAGGATGAAGTCCCACTTTGTTTTGTGAAATGGAAATTTCACTTAGCAAATTTGGGTATTCTAAATGAAACTCCAAATGGTGTGTTCAAAATTTATGATTTGTTTTGGTTTTGAAAATGGAAACTTCTCCTTATCAAATTTGGTATGCTAAGGAAGGGAGTTCCAAAAGGTGTTTAAAGATTTTTTGTTTTGGCTTTGGAGATTACACTTAGCAAATTTGAGTATGTTAAGTAAAGTTTTAAATGTTTTTTGAAATTTTTTGGATTTTGGATTTGGAATTCGCTTAACAAATTTGGGTATGTTAAATAAAGTTCCAAAATGTGTTTGAAATTTTTTGTATTTTGGATTTGGAAACTTTACTTAACAAAGTTGGATATGTTAAATGAAGTTCCAAAAAAAAAGTTGTTTGAAAATAATTTTTACTTTGGGATTTGGAGAATCCACTTAACAATTTTGGGTATGTTAAAGGAAGTTCCAAAATGTGTTTTGAAAATTTTGATTTTGAATTTAGATTTGGAGACTTCACTTAGCAAATTTGAGTATGCTAAATGAAGTTCCAAAATGTGTTTTGAAAATTTTGATTTAGAAATTTAGATTTGGAGACTTCACTTAGCAAATTTGAGTATGCTAAATGAAGTTCCAAAGTGTGCTTAGAATTTTGAAATATGATTGTTGATTTTTTTTTTTGAATTTGGAAACCACTTAGCAAATTT